>PVIU01015802.1:0-46093 GCA_004026605.1 Ondatra zibethicus
CTGGACTATTTTTTTCCATCTTTTTTCCCGAGTTGATTTCTATCCTTGATTTTAAGGTGTGTTTCTTGAGTGTAGCTAAAGGATGGGTACTGTTTGACCTTTCTTTTGTGTTGCTGATCTCTAATTACTTGTTCCTTATGTTTACTTGGGTGTGCTTAATCACTTCAAGTTTAAGTTTTCCTTATATAATGTACTCCTTAAATTTGGTTTTATCGTGGAAAGATTCCTCTTTTCTATGTATAGTGACTGAAAGTTTTATGGGGTGAGGTAGTCTAGGCTGGCATCTGTGAATACCTCGAGTGTCTAGAAAATCTCTCTATGCATTGTGCTTTTTAGAATATCCATTAAAGAGTTAATTATTGTTCTAATGAGTTTGTTCTTACATGTTAGTAGTTGTTTTTCCCTTGCAGACTAAAATATTCTTTACTTGTTCTAGACACTCAGTGTTTTGATTATTATGAAGACTTTCTCTTTTTGCCAGTCTACTTGATGTTCTTTGTGCTTCTTGAACCTTGAAAGGTATCTCTCTCTTTGGTTTCAGAAAATTATCTTCAATGATTTTGCTCAAAATACATTTTGTGCCTCTGACCTGGGTTTCTCCTTCCTCTCTTCTTATTATATGTAGTTTTGTTTTTTTTTTTTAGAGTTTCTCAAAATTCCTGAATGTTTGGTACATAATTTTTGTTATTTTAGATTTAACATTTTTTTTTAACTGAGCTAACTATTTCTTGTATATCTGTTTCAAAGCTTGAGGTTTTCTGTTTCATCTCTTGTACTGTGTTTTCATTTTCTGTTTGACTTTATTATAGCTTTCTTTATTAATTCTATTTCTCCTTCTTGATTATGAACAGTTTTCATCATTTCATCCCACCATTGTGTTTTCACAGAGTTTGTTAATAGATTTATTCAAATCGTCCTTAAAGTCTGTGAACATATTCATAATAGCTAATTTGAAATCCTTGCCCTGTGCGTCAGTTATATTACATTTCTCAATGCTCACTATAATGGGGCTGCTGGCTTTATATACAAAGACAGGTTTTAACTGTTGTGATTTTGCTCTGGTTTCTAAGCATCTGTATTTGAGATGATGTGTTTCTGGGTTTTTATATCTGTTCTATTCTTGGGACAGTGTCTTAATATGGTCATAATTGCTGTGATGAAATGCCATGACCAAAGCAAGTGAGGAAGGAAATGGATTTAATGGTTTATACCTTCAGATGACTGTTCGTCATCTAAGGAAGGAAGGACAGAAACTCAGCAGGGCTGGCACCTGGAGGCAAGGACTGCAGGGGACACCATAAGGGAGTGCTACTTACAGGCTTGTTACCCATGGACCACCAACCTAAGGATGACATAACCTACAGCTGTGTGGAGCCTCCCACATCCATCACTAATTAAGAAAATTCCCTACAGTCTTCCTTATAGCCTGATTTTATAGAGACATTTTATCAACGGGGTTCTTGCCCCTCAGATGACTCTTACCTTTATTAAGGAGACATGAAACCAGCTGGCACAGACAGTGTTGATTGGTTTGTGCTTTTACCCACTCAGGATCTTAGGAAAGTGTGGGGACTATGGGCTGCCTGATGCAGAGCTCTTCAGATTCCCTGCCAGGTGAGGCCAATAGAAGTCTTAGAAACTGTTTCTAGGTATTAAGAACCAACAGAAATAATTGGGGATGGGCTAGAAGTGGGTGGCTCAAAAGGACCACAGAAAAAAAGGAAAATTGGGTGTGTTTTGTGGAGTCCTGAGGGGATGGAGGCTGAGATGGAACACAGGACCCTGTAAGTATCTGTGACAGAGCTGGGGATGAGACTTGGTAATGAGTAAAGGATGGGAGTAAGGAGAGTGAAGATGACCTATGTGACATCCAGGCCAGCGTAGCTACAGGGTTCTCAGGAAGAGAACAAAGACATTTCCATTCAAGTATATCATGTACTTTAATCATAGTCTTGTCTACCCTACGATAGTCCCTCTCTCTATATTTACATATATATGATTACTCATACACACATATGTGTAATGTGTTCTAGAACATACATATTAGCAAATCATGATAGCTTCTGTTTCTGAGTCTAGATTCTGACACAACAATAGGCCAAACTAATATTTTTCAGGTAAAGAAGATAAAAATATCTAATCTAACAGCTAAAAGCTACCAAAAACATAAACAAAATAATTAAGCATTAATTAATTAATTAATTAATCCACTTGAACTAGTTACTTAGAGACCACCCACATTAAGGTAGAACGACATAACGGTATGATAAAGAGGTAGATGGAATAATCATACCTCTAATGAGACTATAATATTTTCCCTGGAATTCTTGTTCTCCTAGAAAAGAGTATCTTACGAAATTGGTTTCCCTGCATTTCTGAATTACTCACAAAAGCAAAACATTTTTATTTTTCCTCTACCTCTTTTTAAAATTATCTTTTCTTTCATATAATACATTCTGTCTGCAACCTCCCATCCCTCCACTCCTCTCAGTCCTCCCCCATCTCCCTCCTTCCCCAGACACTAATGGTCATGTTAGATACGACTCAGAAGCAACACTGTGCCCATTTCATTATATGTACCTTATTCTGAATCAATTATCAAGTCCTAAAATGAATAAATAAACTACTAATAGACTTTATAATCTGCTAAAAGACTTCCTTTCTTTCACAACAGCACACACACACATCTGTAGAATAATAGCCAGTCTTAATTAATGGGTTTGCTGTTTTGCATTTAGTCAATGAATCAATATGCCTGGAAATATTATGGATGTTCCACATAAAAAGTTACTCTACTCTTATGCTCTTATGGTAATGAAACATAAGATAGTGTTTATGAAAGGAACACCCAAACTAAATTCCACATCATGTATTAACCATGTGATATTTATCTCAATTACTTAATTTCTCTGAATTTTTATTTTCTTGGCTTCAAAGCAAAGAAAATCAAGATCCCTCACAGGGCTATTTTGAAGATGAATGAGGCTATTATTTGGGTACCATTTAACAGTACTGAACTCATTATATACTGTATGAAAGTATATTAAGTAAAACAAAAAAGTAAAGCAAAAATGAAAAGAAATATATTAGCTTGCTAGAGGTAATTTTAAAAGCTGAACCCACCAGGAGGGGTAGCCTTACTCCATAGCCTCTCCAGCATAAGCTATCATTAGCGATTTTGATCTTAGTCATTCTGACTGGTAAGATGGTATCACAGAGTTGTTTTGATTTGTATTTCCCTGATGGCTAAGGATGTAAAACCTTTCCTAAAGTGTTTTTCGGCCATTTGAAATTCTTCTGTTGAGAATTATCTGTTTAGAACTGTACTCCATTATTTAATTGGATTATTTGGAATTTTGATGTCTGATTTCTTGATTTCTTTATATATATTAGAGATCAGTCCTCTTTCTGATGTGAGGTTGGTAAAGATCTTTTCCCATTCAATAGGCTGCCTTTTTGTCTTACTGACTCTGTCTTTTGCTTTATAGAAGCTTCTTAGTTTCAGGAGGTCCTATTTATTTATTATTGTTCTCAGTGGTTTTGCTACTGGTGTTGAATTTAGGAAGTGGTCTCCTGTGCATTGCAGCCTACTTCCCAGTTTCTCTTCTATCAGGTTCAGTGTGGTTGAATTTATAATGAGGTCTTTAAGCCATTTGGACTTGAGTTTTGTGCATGGGGATAGATATTCCTTTACATGTTGGCATCCAGTTATGCCCCACCATTTGTTGAAGATGCTTTCTTTTTATCATTGTATAGTTTTAGCTTCTTTGTCAAAAATTAGGTGTTTATATCTGTGAGGATTAATAACCAGGTCTTCAATTCGATTCCATTGGTCAACCTGTCTGTTTATATGGCAATACCAAGCTGTTTTCATTCCATAGCTCTATAATAGAGCTTGATGTCTGGGATGATGATGCCTCTGGAAGTTCCTTTATTGTACTGTTTTGGCTATCCTGGATTTTTTTTTTTCCATGTGGAGTTGTTTGTTGTTTTTTCAAGGTCCATGAAGAATTGTGTTGGGATTTTGATGGGTTTTGCATTGAATCTATAGATTGCTTTAGGACTCTGGCAATCAGTATGGTGGTTTCCAGAAAATTGGAAATCAACATACCTAAGGTCCCAGCAATACCAGTCTTGTACATATACTCAAAGGATGCTCAATCATACTACAAAAACATTTGTTCAGTTACGTTCATAACAACATTGTTTGCAATAGTTAGAACCTGGAAGCAGTCTAGATGCCCCTCAACCAAAGAATGAATAAAGAAAAATTTACATTTACACAATGGATTAATACTCAGTGGTAAAATAATTGATATATTGAACTTTGCATTCAAATGGATAGAACTAGAAAAAACATTCTAAGTGAGGTAACCCAGACCCAGACAGATGAACATGGTAGGTACTCACTCATAATTTGGAGTATGTATAAGTGTTTACATATAATCTATTGTAATATATTTTAGCTCTTTACCATGAACATTTCTTAAGTAGGTAAACATAGACCTTATGTATGATATAAAACTATTGGATTTATTTTTTCTTTTGTTTCAGCTTCATTCCTAATGGCATCAAAATATTTCTAACATCTAATGTTTCTATAATATATAATTTTTAAACTCTTTTGTTTGTTAGTTTTTTATTGTTCATTTTATAGGTTATATAGATGCTTTGTAATTATTTTTAAGGCATATATGGCGACTATTCTGCAGTACAGTGGTTAGAACACTGGCTGCTCTTACAAAGAACCATGGTTTGTTTCCCAAAAGAAACATGGTTGCTCACAAACACTTTGAGTCCAGTTTCAAGGGATCAGGTGCCCCTTCAGCCTGCGTGGGGACTAGACATGGTACCCTTGCATAAACACCCAAACACATAAAATGGTTTTAAAAATCTATATTAATGTCTATATTCCATCCTCCCATTGATTTTCAGAAGAACCACATTTAATTTACAAATATGTATTTTACAAAACGACCCTTATGTTCACAAGATTCATTGATCCTTTTACAACATCCATAGAAGATATTATTATATCATGGAGCTAATTTACAACAATGTGATATACAGTGCTCTTGTAAAACACTGCCTCTTATAATCTTATGCAAAGCATCTATCAATGAGACAAACAATATTTTCATAGAAATTCTGTTGTAAATATTTGTGTCTCTAGAACTACCTAGTGATAATTCTTTAAATTGTTAATTTAAACTTTATCATCTTTTAAAAATAACTTAATGGTAGAATTAACCATACTATCTTAAAATATTTTTTATCTTTGAATGTTTTCTATATTATAATTTCTTAAACTTTTAAATGGGAAACTGTGTGGTATTAACCCATTATATTTAGCACATTTTATCTCTAATTATCTATTAGTTATTTGAAAATGATTAAGTGAAAAGTCATATTTTTTCTTCATATAATCTGTAAAACTAAAATACCCATTAAATAAATGGAAATTTCATTTCCATAAAACTCATATTTCATTATTAATTCAATAATTTTCAATAGCTTAAAAACAAAAAGAAAATAGTACTTTTAATTAATAAACAAACTGTTTCAAAGTATAATCCTCATATAGCAACTGAAATATTCACAAGCTTAACATATAGTGATTGAAATGCTTCTTTGAAAAGAAACAAATGAGCCGGGTGGTGGTGGTTCACGCCTTTAATCCCAGCACTCAGGAGGCAGAGACAGGCAGATCTATGTAAGTTCGAGTCCAGCCTGGTCTACAAAAGCTAGTTCCAGGACAGGCACCAAAATGCTACAGAGAAACCCTGTCTCAATAATCCAAAAAAGAAAAAAAAGAAATGAATATATGCTATGTCTATAGTTCAAGCCATTTCCTGGTATTTTTACAAATAGACATTTTATATTTGCAAATAATTATTATGACTGATCCTCAATATGTCATTGAGTTACAATGTATCTTTTCCCCTTGCAGAGACTGTGTCCTGCCCAGCATTCTGAAGGTTATTTTTAATTCTCAGCAGGATAATTAAAATTGCCATGAATGAAAATATGTGAAGATCTGGGGAGAATGGTAGATGCTAGCACATTTGCATACAATGAATTTAGGATAGTGGAGAAATACATAAGCAATTTTGGGAGTCTATTATCTCTGTTTCTCTTCTTAGAAAGGTAAATCAGAAAATAAATAACAGAAAAAGTCTTATAGATTCTATAACAGTAATACTTTTAACAAATATATTTATTTATGTAGTACCATCTTTTTATATCATGTACATGGTCTTATTTGATTTACAGTGATGTAAATTAAGAAAAATATTGAAAAACAGCATTAATGACATACTCTCAGTATAAAGTACAGTTATCCTTTTTTCTTGTTTTAAAAAGCTAGCATATATTCTTCCATGAAAGCATGGTTCACTTTATCTGTTTTCGCTTGTTTGTTTGGGTTTGCTTTGTTTAAATAACAATAGTATGTTTTCAAGCTGTCTGATTTCCTCATAAGGATTCTGTAATGGAAAAAACTACAAAGAAGCCATTCCTTTGTCATGTGTCATCTTTGGGTATCTAATATATTTAATGTGAAGGAGGGGGAATAGTACACCCATATTATCTTCTCCAAAGCAATCGAATAAGCCGTAATATTCAAGCCACATACTAGTGATGAGGTTCTTTGCTCTGTGTGGCTTCCGTAAAATCAATGCTGAACCATTTTCATTTCTCAGAGCAAACTAATATTTACAATATTCTAAGATCTTCAAGTCTTATTACAATGAAAGATAAACAACACCTACAGTCAGTTTTTCATTCATCTCTCAATACAGACGTGTTGCCCTGTGTTCTGACTCAACATTGTTGGAGAAACTGAGAACAGAAGACTCAAATGAAACTTCTTACCATAACACGTAAGAAATCAAGTTTCATCATATAAAATAAAACCATTAAGAATTTATGTCTGCTTGTTTTTGTTTTTTAACGTGAACTAGCTGCAGATATTGAAAGAAAAGTTCTAAGGGAGAAAATGTGAACCTGCTAGTAGAAAAGTATCCTTTAATAAAGGGAAACGTGCCAAAAAATTTGGAAGGTTGATTACAGAGCAGAGCACAGAGAAGAGGAAACTTTTGTACTTCTAAATTTATTTCTTAATATATATTTACTTCCTTTTTCAATGTACTTTATACAATTCTGATTTGTGTACAAAGTAGGCGAGTGTGACTGTGACATCTCACAGTGCATTCCATGTATCTTGCTCATATTCACATTTCCCTCTACTGTCTTCTGAAAAAACAAAAATAGGGATTTGTTAAAATTGCACCTAATTAAAGCCCAAATGTCATTCTGAGTTTGAAGGCATTCTATAACGCAGCGTCAACCACAAACTTTTGAGGCCTCTTAGCTGATGGGACAAAGTTCAGGGCAGAAGTTGGGAGGAAACTGAGATCAGAGAAGCCTTCCGGGCTGAAGCGGTGTTTAGATGACAAGGGCATGCTGCTTTGATGTGCACTTTCTTTGGTTGCTCTGCACCTGCAGCTCTCTTTCACAAGGCACCATCAACCTTTGGAAATGCTACTTACAAAGGACTTCCTGCCTGCTGCTATAGAGAGACAGAAATGATCGACAGGAAAGATAGCATCTTTCGCCTAGGAGACAATGCTGAGGAGAATTGGACACAGCAGCAGCTCCTCATCCTGGTGCTTTTTCTATGGGACTATGGCACAAAACTATAAGCTTTCAAAACTTCTCCTCCTTCCACCTGTTTCTTCCATTGATTTCTTATATTTCTATAGAGTGAATTTTAAATATTTAATGTAGACACATACCTTTGTTTCAGGGTTATTTCTTGCATAAGCCATAAAATATTCTCTTTGGTTTATCAAAAAAGAATAGCATCTCACTACTGAAAAATGGAGTTAAAAGGACTGCCGTGTTGCCTCAAAAGAACACAAGATAATAAGGAAACCATGAGGTATCTTCAATAAGCACTAAAAATTCTGTGTATTGAATAAGAGAAGCTGTGAACCCACCACAAATGTTCCTGAATACCATATGGAGAGTGTGTCTTTAGGTCAGTATGTAAAATTGAATTGTAAAGTTCGTGAGCCTACTGTGTTCAAAGATGACCAGAGGTTTAAAAAGATTCTGAATATAGGATTTAAAGAGAAAACATTTCAGTTTCCCAGGGTAGCCTCAACTAATTGGGAGGTTTAATGTGACCGAAATTTATGCCGACCTGATTCTAGCAGCCACCAGACTGAAACCAAAGTTTCTGCATGATAGTCCTGGAATTCCTTCTTCCATTTTGCTGTCTCGCATGACACCTTGAAAGTAGGGATGATACTGTAAGTCAGTAGGAGAACCCCCGTCGAGCATGCAGGAGCCCCAGGTTCATTGCTGTGTACAGCATGAGGGCCGTAAGTTGAATTCTTAGTGCAACTGGTTTTTCAGAAGGGAGAAAACATAAGCCAAAGCCAGGGAGTACATTCATTTATCAACCAGCACAGAAATGGCGATGTCTATGGAGAAAACAACAGGAATCCTTTCCTCCAGAAATGTAATTTATGCAATACAACAATTTGTGTTACGTTGTCTCTGAATTTCAGCAATTTATGCTGCATGTATGAACATAATCCCCAAAACCTAGACTCACAGTAGACTGGGCCAAAAATTCCCAGTCCATTTCTGTCTTACACTGCCTCTACATTATAAAATGTTAAAATTACAGACTGTCATCTCTATTTATATTACATTTGTGTCTGAATACAATTTTAGATAAAAATTAGTTTTTATAATTTATACCTCAGAAATCTGAGAGTTCAACTATAAGTTACTTCAGAGGTTTTAAATGTTCTCTGCAAATTTCGAGCAAGATTATCTGTGAATTAATAATTGTGCTGCAAATTTATTTCCCTATATAACATTATGGGGAAAGATGTGCTTTATTAAAAACATTTGGTGTATAAAATAAAGTAACAATATAATTCTATTTTATGTACAAATATTAAATTCTTTAGATATCCTAATTTTAGGTGAAAAAATCAAGATTGTTCTCATCACCTGATTATTTATTAAATTCACATGTATTCAAGGATAAATCCACAAGGATTAAATATTCAAGGATTAAGTCCACAAAAGTCATTTCATTAATAATTTCTCAAGAGCATGCAAGTTTATATAGGAGATTATTTGATACCTTTTTATAGTTTCTAAGTTAAAAATCTCTAGTAATTTTAACTGTATTAAACTTTTGAATGTATGCATCATGAAAACAACTCTATGATTCTTTGTGTTTTTCTAAGCAGTAACTATCATTATTTGCTTAGCACTTACATGTACTAGTGAATCTTGTGTAGCATTATTTTAACTAGTCAAATCAAGGATGTGTTACATTTGTTTATTGTGCAGAATATTACTTTAACTGTGTAAAGGTGTGTTTAAAGATGTGTTACTATTGTCTGTGCTGCATTTGTTTGATTATGAAAAGATATGCTGCATTTGTTTCACCTTGTCTGCCTAAGGTACCTGATTGGTAATAAAGAGTGGCCTGATTAATAGCTAGGCAGGAGAAGGATAGGTGGAGATCCCAGGCATAAAGAAGCAATCACGGGAGAAATCTAGGCTGCAGGAGAGTGGGAGAAGAACGAGGAGAGAATGAGGGAAAGGTCCAGGGCTAGAAACCAAGCATCTGTCAGTAAACCAGACACTGAGAAAGCAGAAAGTAAGAAAAAGTAAAAAGCCCTAAGTCAAAAGGTAGATTAAAAAGAAACAGGCTAATTTAAGTTAAAAGAGCTAGCCTGAAACACGCTAAGACAGCCAAAGCATTAAAACTATTAAGTCCCTTTGTCACTTTGTCATGATTTGGGAGCCAAAACAAACAAACAAACAAAAATCTTGGTACAGGTGTGTTTGTGATCCTGCCTACTTTTAAATAATTTCATCTGTATGTATGCAGGCATGTATTCATTCATGCAGTCACTCACTTATTTATTCTTTGTTTCTATAGATTGTATCCAGGGATTCATACATACTAGAAAAGTACAAATGATGCAGTGATCTGAATACCCAGCCTTCTTTGTATGTGTGCAGTGGTGGTGGGACTACAGTAGGTTTCCCAGGTTGAACTTGACCTTAGTTGGTAAACTACATTAGCCTTGAATTTGTAATCCTCTCCCTCAAGCCCCAATGTAGCAGCAGGGATACTGATGATCACCGCCAGGCTTGTTTTCATTGGTACATACTTAAGGGTTGAGAATGGAACCTAGGGACTTGCACTTGCCAAGCAAGTGTTCATCCAAATATTTAACTGCTTCAATTTATAAGTGAGAAAGTTGATTCTAATAAAGAAACTGGGACAAGTCTGAATCTATAAGTCTGAATTTGAAGGAATCTAAGTCCTTATTTTTGGAAATTTCCTACATGAAATAATCCCTTCAAATAGGTGAGATTTTGTACCCTCAAGTTCTGATGCAGTTAACAAGGAGCATGGCTGCTTAAATAAAGAACAGTAAGTTTTATATCCTTTCAAACTTTGAGTTTATTATATTTTTTTGTCGGGGTCTATCAGGTTGTAGAGTATCGAAACAGAACAATTATAGCCCCTACATTGATGATGCCATGTATGTCACTTGGGAAGACCAGTAGGCTTTCCTCATTCCTCTTTCTATCACACTGTGGCTGTTCCTCTACCTCACAGAAGGCTAAACGCCCATGGACATTAAATGATGTGAATTCAAAGAAGACTTGATGGAAATGAACATGTTCCATCTTAAGCCTCAGAACTATCTTTTTGTTAGGGAACTAAAGGCTGACAAAAATGATCAGCTTATACAATTATTTAATATGATAATGATTATAGTAATAATAATATATATATATTTGCTATTAAAGCAAAAGAGTATCTACTTACTTTTGGAAGATATAATGCCATCTGTTTTGTTCTAATCTATACCTAGTTTATTTATAATTGATGTATAAGGATATTCAGACAATATATTTTTCAATGTTTGTGGATTTATACTTGTTTTCCCCCTAGTGAGTCACCATTTTATATGATTAAGTTTCAGCAAGTAGCTGCAAAATATACAAGCAAAATGGGAGATAGCATGGTTCAAACAGCTAGACTGCTGTGCACAGCATGACACTCACCACATTCTTCTTCTTAGCTACTGAGACCTTTGCATTTCCTTGAGTCTTTATTACTCAACAACCACAAAAAAAAATTCCTTATGCTCTTTTGTCATGTTGTTTTTTTGTGTTCTTGGGGTATTCTATTTGCTGTTTTATTTTGATATTTATCATTATATAGTTAAACTTCATCATTGTCCAGATGTGTTGGCACTGTAATTCTGAGTCAGATTCATAGCATCCAGCGTCTTTACTATGCCTTTAGTTTTTAGTTTTGCTTCCCTTAGAACCTTAGTTACAAAGATGCATATGTTTTAAGGTGACTTACCCTAATGTATTTTCTCAGACTCTATTTTTGATGAATATAAGAGTTTATAGGAAAGGATAAGATTTTATTTCAGAACCCCTCTCATTTCATAAACTTGACACTAAAGTTAGTATTCCTCTGATACCTAGATAACATTGTTACTGTGTCCCCATTAGTACAACTCAGTGATTAGTCATCACACTACCATTTCAAATACTACAATTTCTACTATTTATCTTGTAGTAAGTCCCAACTTTACCTATGCAGAGAATGGGTTAAGGATTTTTACTATGCTGTTTATATTAGTAGTATAATTCCTCACAGATGACGGAATTGTGATTTAGAAGAGAAAATAGTTTTTGCAGAGTTTACATAAATAAGCCAGTCATTGAACTTTGAATTAAATTTTGTATTCCTAAACACAGTATGTTTCAATCTCTTCAGCTAGCTTTGAGAAAGCAAGCATATTTACTTTTGAGAATGACAATGCCAAAAAACTCAGTGTAACAGGTATGCAGTTTTAAATCAGATCTATGCAGAGATCAGTAAATGCAAACCAGCTCAGTAAAGTAGACTCACTGCCTTTAGAAAAGGATTGATAGTAGCAACCAAATGAACTTATTGTACACATAGGAACTAATAATTCATCTTTATGACCTGAGGGAATTGTTATTGCATGTATTTTATATATGAGCTTGTTACTACAAGTCACAGAATTTCAAATAGTCATTGTTAAGTTTTCATATTATGATCTACCTTCTTATAAAAACTAATTTTTATTTGAGAATATATACTTATAATGACAAAATTCAAAATCTTTAATTTTGTTGATTAAAAATAATGTTAGAAGGATGTGCAATGAGAAAATAATATTCACTTTAACTCCAGCTTTAATAGGGTAAAAATTATTTTAAATTGAACTCAATCTAAAAATATCACACATTTGGAATTTTTTTAATAAAGTACAACACTTTAATGGCAAGAATACATGTGACTCAAGTAAAGAAAGGAATTAGAGCATGAGTCATGTAAATGTTCAGTCTTCCATATAAAGAAACATGTAAAAAAGAATAAAGCCCAAAGATTAATCATACACTATTTCTATGATTGAAAAAGGTATTTGAAACAATTTTTCTCTAGGAAATGTACATTCATTGTACAGTTTAATCTACATGGTTATTTTTATTAGCTTCTATTATGAATAAATTCTCCTCTAAATATTATGAATTCCATTTGATAAAATAACTAAAATTAGGATACCTATTACACTATACATAATTATAAATTCAAATGAAATATATAGAAAATAATATTTTTCCATTAGAGAGTAGAATAAATCTGTGGCCTTGAACATGAGAAAACAAATGAAGTGTTAGCCTTACCTTGGCATTCCACCTGGGAACATTGTGCAGTCCATGGCTTAGGAAGGTGCAGATCAAGAGATGCTGTAAGAGGAACACAATTGAACATCTATTGAACTGATGAGTATGTAAGGGTTCAGTTTAGCTATGCATGCCATTGGCCAAGGCAATCAAATAGCAGAAGATATCCCACACAGGCATTTGTGATTACCAACAGCACAGGCAATTTGTTGTTGGAATATGTTGGAATTCCTTCTAAGTTAGATTAAGAAAAGCTTGCTAAAAATTTTGTGGTTTCTATTTGAGAGACCAGAATAACCAACATAGTAAAAAGATCCAGGACCTTCAAGAAATACTGATTCCCATCATTAAAGAAAAGAAAAGAAAAAGAAACAATAAATTAAGAGATTTTAAATAGCAGTATACAAGTGTGAAGACAGTATTTATTAACTTTAAATTCTTGTCATTGATAAGCTAAACTCTTTTAATGTTGCTTTCATCTGCCTCTTTCTTTGTCACGCTGAACTTTCCCTTAAAGGAGGGGGTGAGTAGTTCCAAGGTCTCCAGGATACAGGCTGGGTGTAGCAAGCTCAGTTTGTATTATGAAGGGGAAAGCCTTATATATTCTCCACCCACCTGTGGAAGAGGAAGTAGCAGCACTGGCATCATGATGTGGGATTCCTGTCTGTATGCTGTGAATATTATTGGTTAATAAAGAAACTGCTTTGGGCCTATAGCAGAGATACAGGAGAACAGAATTATGCTGGAAAAACTAAACTGAATGTTGGGAGAAGGAAGGCAGAGTCTGGAGAGAAGCCATGAAGCCACCACCATAGACAGACATGCTGAAACATTGCTGGTAGGCTACTACCTTCTGATGGTGCACAAATTAATGGAAATGGGTTAAATTAAGATGTAAGAGTTAGCTAATAAGGAGCAAGAGCTAATGGGCCAAGCAGTGATTTTATTAATACAGTTTCTGTGTGATTATTTCAGCTCTGAGCTGTCTGGCCACTGGGAAACAAACAAGCAGCCTTCTTCCAACAGCATCAGGGTCTTTCTTGGCAGCTGGAGACTGGTTCAGGTACTCTCGTCTCTTGGCATGGCAGCTGTTCCTGGGGGCTCCTTTGCAGAACTTGGTTGGCTCAATTTGGGGAAGTTACAGATGGCGTGTTCAGATAGCCAGTTTTGTTTGGTTTAGGCCAGTAAGGGCCTGTTGGCTATCAGGCCCTTTGTGCCTGGGCATATATGCCCCCAC
Source organism: Ondatra zibethicus (assembly GCA_004026605.1). NCBI lineage: Eukaryota > Metazoa > Chordata > Mammalia > Rodentia > Cricetidae > Ondatra > Ondatra zibethicus. The sequence goes on from PVIU01015802.1 coordinate 14,024, forward strand.
ATAGCCACCCTTTTATTTTCTTATTATTGGACACTCAGTGGGTACCAGGTGGTTTTGCCCTGGCCTAGTTGTCCCCAGCTCCAGAGGGCTCAGTCTCCTGGACTGTGCCTGGCATAGGTTAGCCTTCCAGACAAGCTCTTACCCGTCATTGACTATCACCCTTTGAAGCGCACCACGCCTGGAGAGTAATCTGGGGTGGAGGGGCCTTAGGCAGTAGCCTTCTGAGTTTCTAAGAGCCATGCATGCATTGCCTCTTTTGGAGGGTTTTGTTCAGTTGTGATTTTAAAATCTCTTTTTATTCTATTTACATTTGCCATATATGTCTGAACTATGATGGGAACAGCATGAAAATGGGTAGTATTGGCAACAGGGAGCCAGATGGCTGCTGGTTCTCTCCCTGAGTTGGCTGTTGTTGAGTGTCCTAGCCATCAGGATGTCAGGAAGCATGTCTCAAGACAGAAACTGAGGGTAACCCTGACATTGGAAGCATTAGTTACCAAAAAAGAAGAAAGGGGGGCAGAAACAGTCTGGAGTGGCCTAATAGTGAATTTGATACTTTTGTCTCACATTTATAGTACTTTTTCCTGTCCATTGGTCAGTATATCATTTACAGAAATAGGTCCTGTTAAAAAGATCATCACCCTATATGAGTGTCAAGTGGCACAAATTAATGCAATTAAAGGGGCCACATAAGTCCCAGTTGCCTATGATAGGGTCACATTGAGATTGTATGGGTTCCCTGAGAACATGAGGAGCAAGGTAGGAGACATTAAGTGCAATAAACCTCCACATGCCAATTTAGAGAATATTAGGCTGCATCAGTCAAAAATCCCCTACATATCTAGAGGATATAGCAGGCTGGCGGTATTCCTAAGGGATGGGAATCCCTATGGAAGTGGACAGTCTTGACACCATTGGACATCGAAGCTAGGGCAGACAGGATATTGTTGGGGGCTCAAATCAGGACTTGAAGATAAGGAGCGGGCCCAGAAACTCCACGTGCCGCATGGTTCCATTAGTGACATTGCCCGGCAAGTCTCTTGTGGTCATTTTACAATTGCACACAGGAACTGGTGGAGGAAACATTTGTAGTGAAGCAGAGAACTTTATTCATGGACCAGGTTATTCCTAGTTTTGGTGACTAGATCCGTGAAGGACAAACCCAGACTTCTGTTACAGTAAGATTGTACTGGGCATGCAGGGGAGTCATAGCTATGAGTTATGAGTTTGGGGGCAGTGGAACAAGAGCCCACAAATCCTCCATTAAAGGAGATGAATTGGGAGCACGGAGTTGACCATATATATTACATCTCTTGGGCCTCCACTTCCTTCCCTTTCTGGGCTACCTGTTCTGTGGTAGGCTGAACCTCTCTCAAGGGTAACCATATCTATGTGGTGGCGCATTGTGGAAAGACACAAGCATACTCTCACCCATGAGTCAGGAGTGAGGACTCAGCCATTGAAGAGTGATGGGGTCCCTCTATCTCACCAGGGGCAGGGGTGTATCACGTGACAAATAAGTCCAATGTTTGAAGACTGGGCTCACCATCATTTTATCAATACTGACGAAGTTTATATGAAAGAGTCATTCCACCAAGGCCAAATTGGGGTCCTGATTTGCTTCAAGAGAGATTGCCCAGGACACAAGTTCTTTAACTGTGTGGTTTCCATGCTCAACAATGGCTTGACCCGTGGGATTGTAGAGAATACCTGTAGGGTGAGTGATCTTCCAATAATCCACATAGTCACAAAATTTCTGTGATGTATGTGCAGGGCCATTATCTGATTTTATGACTCATGGTACTCCCAGGATTACCATTGCTGATTTCAGAGCTTTAATAACATTAGCTGTCTTTTCTCCTGACAATGCAAGGGCATAGGTAAAGCCAGAGCAAGTATCAGTCATAACGTGAACACATCTGAAGTTCCCAGAAGGTGCTTGGTTAGTGACTTCCATCTGTTAAATGGCATTAGGCAATAGGTCATGGAGTGGCCCCAGAGAGGTGAGCAGTGTACAGGTTGCACAAAACCTGGACAGGTATTTGCTTTGGGATACGGGTAACTCAGGAAGGAGCTTATGTAGGTTTTTGAGGAGAGAGGTGAAATTGTTGATGCAACGTGCTAGCTTGTTCTAGCAAGGCGATAGATACAGTCATTATTATAGCATCTGTCTTTCAATTCCCCTTGGCCAAGATCCCTGGTAATTTGCTATGTGACCAAATGTGAGACAAATGCCAAGGTTGACTTCTTTGATCTAACATATCTTGTATTAACAGCATTGTACTTACAATTGGGTTTAGAGAAGCTTTAATCCTTGAGAAAGTGAAGACACGGGCTGCTTGTACAGTATACTGACTGTCAGAGAATATTTTAACTGGCTCATTTGACTTTCAACCAAGATTTTTAAGAGTGGCAGCAATGCCCCTAGTTGTACAGATCTGGTATTGTATTTTATATGTGTCATGTCCTCTTCATTCTGCTTTTTAATTAATATTCCATATTTGGGTTTGTTTGCATCTGAGAAGGCCAGAATCTCATAAGGAATGGTTCTAGATTATGATATGGAGTAAATTGAAATCTGAACTGGGAGAAAAGGAAGTTCAACCAGGATTCTGTCCTGTGGTAAATGGTACTGTTTCGGTATTATGAAGATGGGGGTATTGTGTCTACTAGTGGACGATTTTATGTGACCCAATTTTATCTGTTCAGTCACCAGATGCTTTAATAAAGGCAATTTGGGCTCAATACTGTACCACTCAGGTGTCTTGATCCGAGAGCCATTTAATGAGAATAGAAATTGGGGGTGGGATGTCTAGGGATCCTGGGGGGAGCATTAGCACTTAGAACTGGGTACCCAGGTCACAAGTAGGGTGGAGATCTACCATGCCCACGTTCTCTTGGACTATGATGTAAAGAAAGAAGGCACAGTTATCCGTTGTAAGGACACACCCATGTTCTACAGCATATCCCATCCCACAAGTTACACGGTGCTTTGTCTATTAGGCGGAATTACACCCTATTTCTGTTTAAATAGAATATTTCTAGTGTACAGGATGGGTTGCCATTTTTGAGTCTTTGTTGATCTTAGATACCACTAATCAGTGGGCTTGTTTTGAGATTCCAATGTGGAAAGTGGAACACCTTATTTTTAGTGAGTACAGTGGTATCCGCACTCGTGTCTACCAACCATTTGATGGGTTGCCCATCCAGAGATATGGTTATAGGGGTGAGTGTGGAAAAATTGTAGAGTCCAAAAGACCTTACAATTAGGTGGGGGGACTGAGGAGCCCTCCACCTGGAGTTTAAAGGGGCTCCACTGTCATCAGGTTGAGACCTGAAGTCTTTGGTCCAGTGAAATCCTTTATAACATTTGGGTCATCTAATTTAGGTTTGGCCAAGGACAGTCTCTCCTTAAATGTCCTGTCTTGCAAAAATTCAAGATACCCAAAACAATCCTGTACAATAAAAGAACCTCTGGTGGCATCACAATCCCTAACTTCAAAATCTACTATAGAGCTCAAAACCGCCTGGTATTGTCATAAAAATAAGACCAGTAAACCAATGAAATTAAATAGAAGACCTGGATATTAATCCACACACCTTCAAACACCTGATTTTTGACAAAGAAGCAAACAAAAAAAAACATCAAATGGAAAAAAGAAAGCATATTTAACAAATGTGGCTGGCATAACTGGATATCAACATGTAGATAAATGAAAATAGATCCATATCTATCACCATGCACAAAACTCAAGTCCAAATGGATCAAAGACCTCAACATAAAGCCAGCCACACTGAACCTTATAGAAGAGAAAGTGGGAAGTACACTTGAACTCACTGGCACTGGAGACCACTTCCTAAATATATCCCCAGCAGCACAGACACTGAGAGAAACAATTAATCAATGGGACCTCCTGTAACTGAAAAGCTTCTGTAAAGCAAAGGACATGGTCAATAAGACAAAATGACAACCTACAGAATGAGAAATGATCTTCATCAACACCACATCAGATAGAGTTCTGATCTCCAAAATATACAAAGAAATCAAGAAATTGTCATCAGAAGAACAAATAATCCAATAAAAAAAATGGAGTACAGACCTAAACAGAGAACTCTCAACAGAGGAATCTAAAATGGCTGAAAGACACTTAAGGAGATTTTCAACATCCTTAGTCATCAGAGAAATGCAAATCAAAAAAAAAAAAACTCTGAGATTCCATCTTACACCTGTAAGAATGGCCAAGATCAAAATCACTGATGACAACTTATGCTGGAGAGGTTTTGGGGAAAAGGGAACACTTCTGCATTGCTGTTGGGAATGCAAGGTGGTACAACCCCTTTCGATATCAGTATGGCAATTTCTCAGAAAATTAGAAAACAACCTTCCTCAAGACCCAGACCCAGCAATACCACTTTTGGGTATATATCCAAAGGATGCTCAATCATGCCACAAGGACATGTGCTCAACTATGTTCATAGCAGCATTGTTCATCATAGCCAGAACCTGGAAACAACCTAAATGCCCCTCGACTGAAGAATGGATAAGGAAAATATTGTAAGTTTACACAATGGGTACTACACAGCAGAAAGTAACAACGGCATCTTGAAATTTGCAAGCAAATGGATGGATCTAGAAAACATCATATTGAGTGAGGTAACCCAGACCCAGAAAGACAATTATCATATGTACTCACTCATAAGTGGTTTTTAAACATAAAGCAAAGAAAACCAGCAGACAAATCACAATCCCAGAGAACCTAGACAACAATGAGGACCCTAAAAGAGACATTCATGGATCTAATCTGCATGGGAAGCAGAAAAAGACAAGATCTTTTGAGTAAATTAAAAGCATGAGGACCATGGGAGAGGGTTAAACGGGAGGGAAGAGGCAGGGAGGGGAGCAGAGAAAAATGTAGGGCTCAGTAAAATCAATTTTAAAAAGAATGTCTTGGCTTTCTACATCCTCAACCTACTCTATAAGGGGGTTCTTCCTTCTCAGTCCAGTTACTAATGGGATAGAAACAGGTGTGGGCCTGGCCACTGCTATACTTCCCTTTTTGTATCCTTTTCCCTCCCTCTCTCTCTCTTTCCTTTCCTGCTTTTTTGTGTTTAATTTTTTTCTTTGTTCTTGCCTAGTCTTCATCCTCAAGTTTTGAGAAAATATCAGTCATAGATGGGATAGAAGTGATAAATTGGCATTGTATTGTTCTGGCAATGTTTATTGTGTGCCTTGACTACATCCTCAGCCACGGAGGATTTTAAGCTGGCAATTATAACCAATAACATAGGAACAAAGATTAGTTGAGGCATCACTCCTGAGGCTACCTCTCTTTTCCTGGCCAGAAACGACACACACATACAGAGATCAGGCTCCCCACATGTTAAACCCATGATGTGGAGTCTGTTGCCTCTATCCAAAATTTTTTCAGGTCTGAAGTTCTTGTCTGGAGCCCTCAGGTGATTAAAAGAGATTTGAGGGCTCCAACAGACATCTCCTTAAAATGAGACACGATTTCCCTTGACTAAAACAAGCCTAGACGAACAGGAAGAGAAATGTGTGTTAGACACTTGTGTCCTGTGTCTTAGTGGGGAACTTCTGTGGGCCATTAGGCCACAGTCGTAATCTGCACAGCTGGATCTGCTTCCATCAGTTACTGAATAAAGGTTCTGTGATGACAATTAGGGTAATCACCAGTCTGATTACAAGAGAAGGCCAGCCAGTTCAGGCATCCTTTCCACTACTGCTAGGAGTCTTAGCTGGGGTCATCTTTATGGATTCCTTGATGTTTCCCTAGCCTCAGATTTCTCCCTAACCTCATAATGACAGAGAGGAAGAGCAATGGATGTGTGATAATTTCTAATCTCTCACTGAAACTATTGATTCACATGAGGAGAATTAAAGACACTTGTGTCCTGAAACAAGGGCTTAGATAGATATTTAAAAATAACACATGATAATAGAATCTCTCACTGTCATCAGTGATCACCCATTGCTTTAAATTTGTTTTCCCATTGTTATGAACTTCTTACCCACACCCAGATGTACTGACAGATGGTTAGTGACTTCCTTATGATTATGTCTTGAGTTGCTGCCAAGTGTAACTCCAAGGGATTTGGGTTGTTCATAAACACCACCATCATGCACTTGCATCACTGTGTCTCTAACAGAGCTATGAAACCTCAGTGCAAAATATATTTAAGCTTAATAACCTTATCAATGTTATTGGAAAATATAGTTTATACTGCAGAGCCTGTATGTCTCTGGCAACTGACAAAATGGTAACTAGAAAGCAATAAGTAAAAATTTAACTGGAGACAAGGAGTAATAATAATTAGTGTATTCTGTAATCAACCTGTACTCACTTTTTGTGTGTGTTTTTACTTTATTAGAATTAGGAACTGGAAATTATAAATTTTGCTTGCAGATTATGCCAATTATGCCATTTTCATTTTAGACAAAATAGAATTTAGAGTTACTTTTATATGTAGAAGAAAAAGATATGATCTGTAGGGTGAATGCCCACATAGTAAGCCTGTGAGGAGAGGGTTTTCCAGAAAATCTATAAGAAAAATGAGTCTTATTAATTATTGCAGATTTTCCTAAAATATATTCAAATGCTGCATTTTCAGTGATATAAATTAGATTTTATCAAAGAATAAATTAAATAGTGATGGGATACTACATACACATGACTTTCTCCTCAGTCCATTTTATGCCTTTTAAAGGCATAAAAAATTTTCTAAACTAGACATCCACTCCTTCACCAATTAAAAGCCATGGCAATTTTATTAAATATGAAAATCAATGGAGAATTTATGAACCTATTTGGGGCCTAAAGTAAGTATGGTCATGCATAACAAAGAAAATTCTATCAAGAGTTGCAGAAGTCAATGATAGACACTTGTTAGTGAAGGGAATCTTCGGTGTTCATACTGGTGAATCCTATGTGAACTTGTTTATTCTGTCACCTTCTCTTGAATGATGCAGGCCAGACAGAGCCTTTCCTCCTATATCTGAGGTGTACAGCCCTTCAGATAGCAACCTAATAGTTAAAAATATTATGAGAAATGCAGAACAAGAGTCTAGCTGAGTACCAGTGCAAAAGCGTAGTAGCCTGCCATGAGGAAACCCAAGTGGAAAGATCTTAGTTTAAATCCATTCACCAAAATATCATGTAGCAACAAAACTAATGATTACCCCAAAACTGCCACAGTCCGAATACAATGGATCCAAAGGGGTGCTGTGAAAATATTCCCATTTCCTCATGTATTTTAAGATTAACCACATATACTTCTAATCACTATCTCCTGACTTCAGTATTTTTAATTATTATTTAACAGTCATAAATTTATTTATTTTAATAGACAAACATATACTGAAGACATATTATGCTTAGCAGTTATAAATTATTAAATTCAAATATTAACGTGTTTTTCCAAATGTAATGGCATTTTTAAAAATGTTATTGATATTGGTGAGATTAGTGTTAAAATAGATTATATCCAGTGTTGACACATGACAAGACCTGAAAATTTCCATGTATGAGTTAGTGAACACTCCACACACATTTAATTGATACACATGTACAACATGCACATAGACACACACACACACACACACACACACACACAAGAAATTACTAAAAAAAAATCTTAAGAGACACAGTGTAAATCTATATGTTAAAATCTAAAGAAGTATTAAATATTTACAAATGTAGTAGTTACTACTTTGGTATAAGAAAGAAACACACGTACAAAGAATCATGTGCATAATCCATGGGCATTTCAATACTCCAAATAGTAAAGACCAATCTTTGTAAAGGGTAAGATTTCATGGGAGAGAGTGCTTTAGCCATTTCTAGATGTCAGCAGGAACCCGAGTTTGGTGGTTAGTTAGAGATAACCTCTTACTGACTATTGGGGTGACAGTGAATGTCAAAGGAATTTCTCAGCAAGAGGTCTGTAGCATGAAGGCCTGGTTGGTTTCTGTCTTCCCACCAGGTTCCACAGTCATTAGGTCCCAAAGAAATTATAAAGAGAGTCTACATTAGGTTATAAACTGATTGGCCCATTAGCTCAGGTTTCATACTAGCTCTTATAGCTTATATAGCCTGTTATTCTTATCTATGTTAGCCACATGGCTCAGTACCTTTTTCAGCGGGGCAGGTCACAGGGCTTGAAACTTAGAGGCAACAACAGGTAGATGATTGGCATGCATAAGAACTGCAATCGAGACAAATAGATGGAACTAGAAAAAAAACATCCTGAGTAAGGTAACCCAGACTCAGAGAAACAAACTTGCTTTGTTTGCTTTGTACTCACTGTAAAGTGGAAATTGGATGTAAAGCAAAGCGTAACCAGACTACAATCCACTGTTCCAGGGAACCTAGGAAACAAGGAAGACCCTAAGAGTGAGAGGGGCTGTAAAGAGGAGGGGATGGGGCATGAGAACATGAGGGAACAGGATGGTAGATGGGGGAGGGGTACGGAGTAGGAGAACAGTGAGAGATCTTGAGAGAACAGCTATGAGGTTAGGGAGAAACCGGGTGCTAGGCAAATTCCCAAGAATCCACAATAATGGCCCCAGCTAAGACTCCTAGCGATAATGTAGAGGGTGTTCGAGTTGCCCTTGCCCTGTAATCAGGTTGGTGACTCCCTCAACTATCATCATAGAGCATTCATCCAGCTACCGACAAAACCAGATGCAGAGATCCACACCCAAGCCTCCGGGAATCCAATCGAAGAGAGGGAAGAGGGACTACGTGAGCAAGGAAGGAAGGTCAAGATCATGAGGGAGAAATCTACAGAGACAGCCGAAACAAGCTCACAGAAACTCAGAAACTCTAGACCAACAGCTGTGGAGCCTCGAGGGGACCAAACTAGGCCCTCCATATATGGCAGACAACGGTGAAGCTTGAACTGTGAGGCACTTGGCAGTAGGACCAGAATCTATCCCTGGTGCTTGAGCTAGCGTATTAGAGATGATTCTCTTTTGCGGGAGAATGCTCAGCCTTAACACAGGGGTCGGAGCTTGGTCCAGCCCCAACTTAAAATACCAGACTCTGTTGAATTCCCATTGGAGCCCTTACCTTTAGGAGTAGAGAATGAGGTATGGGCTGAGAGAGGTAGGTTGGGGGGAGAGAGGAGGTAGAACTGTGGATGGAATGTTTTTAAAATAATTTTAAAAATGAAATCAGCTGGTTGTGGTGGTGCACGCCGGTAGGATTTACTGAAGGAGGCAGAGGCAGGAGGATCACGAGTTTGAGGCCAGCCTCTGCTACACATTAAAATAAATAAATAAAATGAAATTAAAAAAATATATTAAAACAAAAACAAAACAAAAAAAGCAATGAGAAAAAGTGCTATCTATGTTTTAGATAAACGTATCTTAAAGTGTTTTTTCGAAACAAGTGTTAAGGAAAAGTTGGTTTCTAACATATAGAATCACAATGAACAAGGAGGGCAAAAGTACACCAAAAATGTGCAACTTTTACTTAAAGAGAATCATCAATATAAATATTTCTTGGAAATAAATGTTGGTTTAGGTGAAAACAATGTGCAATATTCAAATGTCTATATGGGATGAAGTTTCAAAATATAAAAGAAAAAAATGGACAGGAGATTTAGTGGTTTAAATAATCTGATGCTTAGAAGTTCAGTAACATTGTATGTCATGTTTTCTTAATACTCTTGGGAGGCCTACCCCTTCCTGATGAGAAACAGAGGAGGAGTAGATGGGGGTCACAGAGGACATGTGGAGAGAGAGAGAGAGCAGGAAGAAATGAGGGATGGAAAACTGCAGTCGGGATGTAAAATACGTAACTTTAATTAATAAAAAATTTAAAAAATTAAAAAAGAATCCAGTCAGTGGTGGTGCATGTCTTTAATCCCAGCACTCGGGAGGCAAAGATAGGCAGATCTCTATGAGTTCGAGGCCAGCCTGGTCTACAAGAGCTAATTACAGAGAAACCGTGTCTTGAAATACCAAAAAGAAAAAAGAAAATTAAAAATAAAAAGAAATTCAAGAGCATCTAATTTTATAGGAAGCTTCAGGTTAATCATGGATACATAAACCCAAAAAGTAGTGCATATGCATATGAATAAATATATATACACACACACATACAAAGACACACAAAGAGAGAGAGAGAGATTTAAATGGGTTCAGATAAAAAATCACCAAAAAATAACAATGTGAGCAATTAAGTATACAAAGCATTGTTCATTGATTTTTTTCATCGTCATCTCCCAAACTGCCATACAATATTGTACTCAAACTGATGTGAGGAAATTAACATATTAATTCAAAAAATAGAAAAGTAGATTGTTGTCTAAAATGATGTATTCTAGATAACCCCTAGGATGTCGAAAATAACTTACATACACATTTAAGGAAAAAAAGTCTACTAGTCCATATTTCTCATGTAAAAACACTTCCAAATACCTAAGAATCACATTGTCACAGTCTCAGGAATAGCTCTGCTTTCTGCATTGTGGTGTCATGTGACACCACATGACACCACATTTTCCAAATCCTTAAGTTTCTTTTTCTTTTCATTAATAGCTTCATTTTTGAGACCAAGAAAGGAGTCACCTGTTAGTTATTGGTCCTACTTCCTGGGCAATGAGGGTTCCATTAAGAAAAATCCCTAATTGAGATATATTTTGAATAATTATCAGATTTCAATGTCATATTTAAATATGACATAACAAAATAAAGCTGCCTTGATAAATGATCCCAAGTAATTAATAATAAAGACGGTAGAAAATAGTGAGTTTATCTTCATGGCGTAAACTCTGAAAGTACATAATGACTAATTAGCATATTACAAAGTCCATTTCAATAACTAATCGGTAGTTATTTCCACTTTTGTTAAATATGTATTATTTACTATCAGATAATGTAAGTACATAGTCAAATAATAAAAGGTCATATTAGATAAAACATAGGTCATTACATGTCAAAAATTTTATAAAGATATGAGAAAGTCAAGCCTGGTGGTGGTGGCTCACAACTTTATTCTCAGCACTTGGAATGCAGAGGCAGGCAGATCTCCATGAGTTTGAGGCCAGCCTGGTCTACAAGAGCTTGCTCCAGGACAGGCTCTAAAGCGACACAGTGAAACCATCTCTCAAAAAAAAAAAAACGTATGAGAAAATCATGTAAATGGAATGAATCATCATTCACATTTCCAATTCCTTGAAAAGACTTGTGGGAAAGATGAAAATAAGAATATTCCAAACACAGTGGTTACTATAATGCGTGTTTCACATTTGATAAAACATTTTAATATTCCCAATTATCATAACAATTTTATGTTTAGAGCATTTTAAATTTTTGTCTCTGTAGGGCATTATTGTTAATAATCCAATAATATTAACAAATATTATTCTAAATTACATGAGTAAATTTCTTTCAGAATCAAAATTATTATAGTCTCCAGAGTCCAAGAAATTGAAACTCATGAGATAATGTAATTATTTGTTAATAACATAATTGCATAATCAAGAAAAGTAGACTGAATAATTCAAATTACACAAAAATTAATAATTAGAAGTATAGTTATGCAATTTTCATTTAAATAGCACATTGCTTTTTCCTGAGTTAAGAAAGAAATATGTTTTTCCAATATGTTTCTGGCCTATTTCTCTGTTGTTATCACGTTGATCGCTTTTTCTAATTTTTCTAATGAAATAACCTTGAAATATGAATATTTTACTGTACTGGGACACAATTTTTTGTTACTGAAGTAATAAAACACTAGCTATATTTTGTGCTTATATATGTGTGTGTGTGTGTGTCTATGTGTGTGTGTACATTAACCTCTATAGAGTAGATAATTTATGTTTCAAAGAATAAAGTTCTGTGTTCTTGATTGTTTTTTATAGATTCTATTATTTTTTATTTTTATCATTTCCCGCTTTCCTTTCCTCCTTCCAAACACTCCTAATCCCTCTTGTTCCCTTTCACATTCATGAACTCTTTTTTTCATTAATTGCTGTTACAATCAAATATGTATGCATGTAAAGTTATAGATTCCTAAACATAACATTCCTAATTACATTTCTGACAAATCTGTGTAATGTTACTGTGTGTTTGCTTCCAGGTTTGACAATTTGATACCAGATGGCCAATGTCCTCCCTTTGTCTCACCAATAGGAGGGCAATGTCAGATCAATCTCTGAATTCAGCACCAGCCTGATTACAAAGTATAATCCAGGACAGCAAGGGCAACACAGAGAAACCCTTTCTCAGAAAACAAAACAAACAAGCAAAGAGATCTATTAATTTCTATCATCAGGAATACTTTCATTGTATCTTTGATGCTTCTTTATCTTATGTATTCATATTTGTGTAAATTCAAGGACTTTTTTATTAATTTATTTATTTTTCACACTGACCACAGCCTCCCTTCCCTCTTCTTCCCCCACTCCCTCCTCCCACATCCCGTCTGCTCCTCCCAATTTCTCAATTCCTCATGCCTACCCACCCCTAGTCCAATTTGGAGATATCCTCTAATTTTCTTCCCAGGGAGACCCATTTGTCCTCCCTTGAGCCCTACTTGTTAACTAGCCTCTCTGAGTCTGTGGATAAGTAGCAGAGTCATTCTGTACTTTACAGCTAATACCCACTTAAGAGTGCTACATGCCACAATTGTCTTTATTGACTTGGTTGCCCTACTCAAGATGATTTTTTTTCTAATTCCATCCATTTGCCTTCAGATTTCATGATGTCCTTATTTTCAACAGCTTAGTAATTCCTCATTGTAAAAATATACCATATTTTCTATATCCATTCTTCAGTTGACAGGCATTTAGATTGTTTCCAAGTTCTAGCAATGATAAATAAAGCTGCTATGAACACAGTTGAAGAAATGTCCTTGTGATTTGATTCATTCTTCTTTGGGTATACTCCCAAGAGTGGTATCACTGTGATTTGAAGTAGTTTGATTCCCAATTTTCTGAGAAACCACCATATTGATTCCCTAAGTGGTTGTATAAGTTTGTACTCCCATCTGTAATAAAGGAATGTTCTCCTTACTCCACACTATCTCTAGCATAAGCTGTCTTTTTGGTTTTGATCTTAGCCATTCTGACAGTTGTGAGATGGAATCTCAGGGTCATTTGGATATGAATTTCGCTCATAGCTAAGGATGCTGAATATTTCTTCAAGTGTTACTCTACCATTGAGATTCTTCTGTGAAGAAGTCTCTGTTTATATTAGTTCCCCATTTTTTATTGGATTATTTGGTTTGTTGATGTCTAGTTTCTTGAATTTTTGTATATTTTGGAGACCAGATCACTGTCAGATGTGGGCTTGATGAAGATGTTATTTTTTTCTCCTTTCTGTAGGTTGCAATTTTAATCAGGGATAAAAGGAACAATCCCAAATTTAATAAAAGTGATATACAACAGCCAACATCAAATTAAATGGAGAGAAAATCAAATCAATACCACTAAAATCAGGACCAAAACAAGGCTATCCACTCTCTCCCCATGTATTCAACATAGTACTTGATATTTTAGTTAGATCAATAATACAACAAAAGATCAAGGGGATAATATTGGAAAAGAAGAAGTCAAAGTATTACTACTTATGGATAACATAATCGTGTACATAAGCAATCCCAAGAGTTCTGCCAGGGAACTCCTACAGCTGATAAACACCTTTACTCAGGTAGCTGCATACAAGATTAAGAGTAAAAAAAAAAAAAAAAAAAGTGGTAACACTCTTACATACAAATGATAAAATCGCTGAGAAAAAAATCGGAGATAGACATGCTGCAAGTTTGCTGATAGGCCATGACCTTGTGGTAATATACAGATAATGTAAATGGGTTAAATTAATATGTAATAGTTAGCCAATAAGAAGCTAGAGCTAATGGGTCAAGCAGTGATTTAATTAATGCAGTACTGTGTGATTATTTGGGGTCTAAGCTAGCTGGGTAGCTGGGAACCAACAAGAGGCCTCCTTACTACAAATCTCCCATGCTCATGTGTCAGTAGGATATCAAAAATGCTCATTTTATCTAAAGGAATGTATAGATTCAATGCAGTCCCCATCAAAATTCTGCAGCATGAATAATAAAAACCCAGAGGCAGATATTGGGGTTCAACCTGAAAACAGAAAGGCAAAGCAGCGAAGCCACTAGAGAAGTCTTGCCACTACCAAAGCTGAACAACTGTAAAGTAAGCAGACTAAGCAGATTGAGGAGACAAGGCCGACTACACAGATTAGGCAAACTAAACACAGTGAGCCTCTCTCTCCTTACATTTTATATTCCCCCTATTGCAGGGAATATATGTGTAGGACTCCCTAGTATTGGGATTAAATGTGTGGGCGCCCACCACCTGGATTCGTTTCCATATTGAATTTGTGTAGCCCAGGATGGCCTTGAACTCACAGTGATTCATCTTCCTCTGTCTCCCAAATCCTGGAATTAAAGGTATGCGCTATCACTGCCGGTTCCTTAGTGGCTTAGCTTTGCCCTTCTGAAATTCAGGCAAGCTTTGTTTATGAAAACATAAATAAAATATTACTATAAAATTGTGATTCCATTCTTTACAGTCCTTGAAAGGACAATACTCAACTTCATAGGAAGAAACAAAATCCCAGGACACCTAAGACTATTCTATACAATAAAAAAACAAAAAAACTGATGAAGGTATGAGCCTCCCTGATCTTAAGCTCTACTCCACAGGTATAGTAACAAAAACAGCATGATGTTGTCATAAAAACAGACAAGTACATAAATGGAGTCGAATAAAAATACCCAGGAATAATTCCACACACCTATGGACACTTGATTTTCAACAAAGAAGGCAAAACCATACAGTAGAAAAAAGAAAGTAAATTCATCAAATGGTGCTGGCATAACTTTGATGTCAGCATGTAGAAGAATGCAAATAGACCCATAGTTTTGCTACACACACACACAAAAAACTCAACTACAAATGCATCAGAAACCTCAACATAAATCCAGTTACACTGAACATTGGCACAGGAGATAACTTCCTGAATTGAACATCAGTAGCACAGACTCTAATAGCAACAATTAATAAATGGAACTGCATGAAACTGAAAACCTTCTGTAAGGCAAAGAACACTCTCAGGAACATTTTGTTTCCTTATGGATTTTTATCTTTGACCCATGTATGATTCTACAGTGGGTTATTTAATCTGTATGATTTTGTATATCTACTTTAGGCCTTATTGTATTATGATAATATAGGATATGATAAAATTTATGAATATTTTGAAATTTTAAATATTTCTTTTACATCTCAGGATGTGATCTATTTATAGAATTGTCTATATGCTGCTTAGTAGAACATGTGTTATTTGATGTTGGGGTAAAATTTTCTGTAGATATCTATTAAGTCCATTTGATGCATCATGTAAATTAATTTTGATTTTCTATGTTTATTTTTGCTCATATATATATAATACTTATTGGAGAAAGTAGGGTATTGGAATCACCTAATAGTAATGGATTTATGTTTTTTCTGTGTATCTAGCTCTGGCAGAAAATTTTCAAAAATGAAATTCAGTGCAGCAGGATTCGGTACATATATTATTTGGCTAATGATGTTCCCTTGGTTTACTATTCACTTGATTAGAATGAAGTATCCTTGCTTATCTTTTATGATTTGCTTTAACTTGGACTCTAATTTATCAGATTTTATGATAACCACGGCTGCCTGATTCCTAATAACATTAGATTGGACTGATTTGTTTAATCTTTTACTCTAATATACTATTTTCAAAGCTAAAATGTTTTTGGTAGACAGCAGGTACATTTGGTTTCTGAATATATTCATCACACTGTATTCTTTTATGGGAGAATAAAACCATTGTAATTTGTGTATCAATTGGGGTGACTGTGCTTTATTTAATGGGTTCTGTATTCTCAGTGGTACTTTTTGTTTTATTAAGTATGACTTTGTATTTCTTCTCAGTCTCTCTGCTTTACTCTTTCCCATCTTGTTACTTTATTTATATCATGGAAAACTTTTCTTGCTCTTAATTATGGTGTACAGTTGTGCTAGGTATGCTCATCTAGGCTAGCAATAGTTGTCTTTATGGACGCTGAAGGCATTGTTCCAGGCTCTTCTGGCTTATAATATTTCAATTGGGAAATCAGCTATTATTTTGATGGGTTTTACTTTATATGTCAGTTGAGTTTTTTTTCCTATATCTTAATACACTTCTTTGCTGCCCTTTTGTATACCTATTTTTTAATAAATGTTATGGGAATTTTGTTTTCTAGTCTTGTGTCTTTTGTGTTTTGTGTGTTTCTTGAATGTATATGTGTGTCTTCCTTAGTTTGGGGAAGTTTTCTTCAATTATTTTGTTAAAAATCTGTTTTATATCTTTGACCTAAGATTCTTCTTCTTCTATGTCTATAATTAGACATAGATGGGTTTTCATTGTGCATAAGTATTACTATATGTTCATTTCTACTATGTTTTAAATTTTCCATATTTATCACTTGAACAGATAATCTGCTTTACATTCAAATTTTGATATTCTAGCTTCTGCTTGGTTCATTGTACTTGTAAAGCTTTCTCTTGATGTGTTTTTAGTTTATTTCTTGGGTTTTTCAATTCCATCTTCATTTCAACTTGAATCTTCCTCAATGTTTCTATCTCTTTATTTAACTCCATTCATACTTCTTGGATTTTCTTTGCTTTTTTCATCAGGTTTGTTTGTGTTTTCTTCACAATCACTTGGGTATTTGTTCTCTTTACGTTCTTCACCCTAATTTTGTTCAGTTTTTTATTTGTGTCTTCTTTAACTTCTTGAAAAGTTTTTGGAGTATTCCTCTTAAATCTGCACCCTGAGTTCCATCTAGGGAATTCCCATTAGCAGGCAATTTGATAGTGCTGGCATATTTGGAAAGAGTATAATGGTTTAATATTTCATAATGTCAGTATTATAGTCCTGAGATCCAGATATGTGGATGAATTTTATTGGTTTGAATTCTATATGATCAAAACATGCTGGAACGGATGAGAGTATGCATGGAAGGATTGAGCCTAGCATGCAGAAATGGCTTAGATGCAATGAAAATAGGTGGAAAGAGGATCCTGGTCTAGCCTGGAATGTAGGAAGACCTCAGCAGAAGCCAATAAATTCGTTGTGGTACAGAGAGTGGTGGCCAAACTATGCTGAGAACCTGGATGTGAAACCCTGGCTAGGTCTGAATGGTTGGGGAGGGAACCTGGATAGAATGAGTTAGAGGAACTTACCTGAGTATAACCAAAAGTATAAACCAAATGGGAGATTTGACTTAATTTGGTTGTGTATTGTGCTACAGGGACCTATGAGTGATGGCTGGTAGGAATGGTCCTATAAGAATCCTAGAGTTTGGTTTTAGCATAGGCAATGATGAACAAACTTGGCCATTCCAGTCAATATGGAACCTGTGGTAGATCTAGTGGTTTAGAATGAAAGTATATGTCTTAGTCAGCATTCTTTTTGAGTGAAGACCAAGGAAATTCATAGGAGAAATATTTTAGTATAGGTTTCCTTACAGTTTCCGAAGATTAGTCCAGTTTTATGAAGGGGAACATGGCAGCTCACTGGGAGACATAGTGCTGGAGAAATATCTGAGAGTTGTATATCCAGATCTGGAGGCAGCAGGAAGAAAGCAACAGTGGACTTGGTTTGGTTTTTTGAACCTCAAGGCCCACCCGTAGTGACACACTTCTTCCAACAAAGCTATCCATACTCTAACAAAATCAATCTTCCTAATCTTACTCAAGTAGTGTTATTCCTATGTCACTAGGAACAAAACATATGAGCCTTTCTTATTCAAACCATCACATTCTACTCCCTGGTTCTGATAGGCTTGGAACTATATCATAAAGCAAACATGCATTCAGTTCAACTTCAGAAGTCCCTATAGTCTATAATAGTCTCAACATTTTTTCATGTTCAAAGTCTCTTGTAAGAGTCATGGAAATCTCTTAAATGTAATCCCCTGCAAGACGAAAATCAAAAAACAGATTAAATATTTCCAAAAACAAAAGCAGAGCTGGGCCTATCACATCAATACCCAAGTCCATGGTACAAAATTCTGTCTTTGTCACAAGTGTTCTATTGCAATGAAGAAACAACACACTCTAAGCAACTCATAAAAACAATCATCTTATTGGGGTTTGCTTACCACTTCAGAAGCGTAGTCCATTATCATCATGGTGGGGAGCATTGCAGACAGGCAAGCACGGTTCTGGAAAAGCAGTTTGGTCTTCTATATCTGGATCTGCAGGCAGCAAGAGAAGAGCAACACTGGGCTTGACTTGTGCTGTTTGAAACTTCAAACCTCACCCCCAGTAATACACTTCCTCTAATAATGTCCCATCTATTCTAATGAGGTCACACCTCCTAATCCTTCTCAAGTAGTGCCACTACCTGATGACTAAGCATTTGAATACATCAGTCTATTGGGGCCATTCTTAGTCAAAGCACCATGATATAAGGCAAAGATTTAGCCCACCTATGGTTCTAGACTCTGGACAATGGTATGGGTGATACAGTTGGGTGTAGAGCTCTAATTGATTTTTTATTGTTGATTATTTTATTTCAATTTGTTAGTAGTGTATGTCTGTACACTTTATAATGTGGTGTGTGTGTATATATGTGTGCTTGCATGTTTGTATGGTCTATGAATACAAATGCACTAATTTTGTAGCTTAATTATCTGAATTAGATAACTACTTGTGGACATGTGATCCCCTTTCAACTGCAGAAGAAATAGAAACCAAAGATAGCAACCATGCTGACATCCTGATATAGGTAAATATTAAGGCTGATAAATAACTAGGAAGAAAGAGACAATTCCTCTGCTTGTCATTGTTCCTCAGAATGTAATAATTTGATATGGGAAGCTGAGGCAATGTGATTGTCATAGGTCTGAGGCTTCTTTGGGGTGCATAGTAATACTGAGCTCTAGACATCATGGACAAAACTGAAAAATCATTTCTAAATCAAAGTAAAACAGTCCTCTATGAAAACAGAGCAGTTAAGAATAATTCATGTATATCTTCTTTCATCAAGAAGATATAGAAAAACTTAAAACTTGGAAGTACATAGCCTAAACACATTCCATTAAATGAATATTATCTGCAAAGGGGAAGGCAAGTAACTCTATGGTGGAGAAGCTGATGAAATGAACTTAATTTCATGTGATCAAGGTTAACACTAAGAGTTACATTTTCTTGATGGTGTGTATTTTTATATAATTAAAGATTTCTTCAACAACGTCTTGTTTCAATCAGAAGACAACAGATTCAGTGTCCATTTAATAGCAGAATTGAAACAGTTACTATGAGTTATTGTTGCCATTATTCTTTCTAATATAGTTAAATATAAACTAAAGCATTAACATTCTTTCTTAACTCTGGAAAAGAATCAAAGTATTAAAACTGAAGCAGAGATGAGAAGAGCAGGTAACCTTAGCATGCCAGTACTTTAAAACCTTATGAATATGCTTAAAATTATAATTATAAGATGGAAGTATTATGAAAAGAAAAATAAACAAAACATTTTGGGATTAAAATAATTTCTTAGTTTCAGTTTCTGTTACTGTGAAGAGACATTATGACCATTCCTACTCTTAAGAAGGAAAACATTTAATTGGGGCTGTTGAACAGTTCAGAAGTTTGGTCTGTTATCATCATGGTAGGAAACATGATGGCATATAGACAAACATGATGCTGGAGAGGTAGTTGGGAGTTCTACATCTTTATCTGTGGGCAGAAGAAGGAGACTGTCTCAATGGGTGTGGCTTGAGACCTCAAAGCCTGCTTTGACAGTGACATACTTCCTCCAACAAAGTCACACCTATGCCAAATGTCTATACCTCCTATTAGTGCCACTTTATATGGATTAAGCCTTCAACCATATGAGTCTATGGGGGCCTTTTCTATTCAAAACACCACAAATATTCTATTGAAATTGTTGCTAAATAAGTTTAACAGCCTGTTAAAATTATAGAGGAAAAGAGTAGTGAATATGTAGTAACAAATTGAACTACAGGATTTATGATATTCGGTGTTATAAACTTTGCCTTTCTCTCTGTAGTGGTGCAATGAGACTGGTCCTTAGGCACATATGTTTGAATAATTGGTCCCCAGTTGGTTGAAAATTTAGAAAGGACTAGGGGGCCAGACCTTTTGGTGGAAGTCAATGGGGTGGGCTTTGAGGTTACAAAAGCCCACACCGTTCTCTCATAGCTCCCTCTCTGCCTTGTGGTGCTGGTTGTTTTCAATGTGAGTTCTAAGACACTACAGCAGTGCAATGCCTACCTGTCTGCTGCCATACTTTCTGCATTGATGATCACAGACTCTAAAACTATGGTACTGTAAGCCCCCCAAATCACTTCTATGACTTACGGTCTTATGACAGCAATTTATGATTAATTAATAGATTCCTAAACATCTAGAGATTTTGCAGTCAAAATCAGATTGCAATCCCAAGGAGAGAGAGTCTTTCCAGTCCTACCTTTTTCTGAGCATGTCTTCTGAATTTTACCAATAAATGAAGAACTCAAAAGAGGAAATTGTTTAAATAAATATTCTGTATTATCAGTGGTTGATAATCTGACAAAAATGTATGGGAGAAAGGGCGAATATTTAGGGATGTAGTATCTTGGTTACTTGAGCTGAAACATATTTTATTTCTTTCTACTTAAGTGCAAAGAGCAAGAAGTTTGCAATTTCTTCAGGGAAAAAGCTTTCAAAGAATTTTCATATTAGAGTCTTCAGTTTTTCCTAAAGTAAATCACTGTTTTTACTGTAATAATGGTTTTTATTTTACCCAAACCACAGTTATACAGGTTCATTTTCTCCTTTAGTTTTCCACTTATGAAAAAAATCATCTCTCCGTTGCTTGTCTTTTATTTATTCTTTCAATAAAATTTCTTCTAATTCTAGACCAAATTTCCTGAGAATAATATTTACATTATTATAATGTTTTGTGTCTTGCCTATTTTTCAAGTCACTGTATAATTAAGATACTATATTACAGCTTTTTTTTTACTAGTAAATGGCATAAGCTAACAAAATTATCTTCTTAGGAAATCTGCAATTTAATTTCCAAACAAATATGACTTTAGGTGATTTGAATATAAACGAAAGAAAATAAAACATGAAAAGCTAATAAACATGTATATATGGTACACAGAAAATTAATCAAATAAAACTACAATAACATGTTCCTTGAGAGCATTTTGTTTTACGTAGTACTAATCTATAAGCACCTGATGCATCATATTTTCTACTTTTCTAATAAAGGATGTTTTAAAAAGGCATTTAGTCCATAACACAAAAAAATGTAGCATATGGATATTTGCTTTTAATTGTCATATATCTAAGTAAGGACAACATTCACTGTTTATTTTATAAACTGAAAAAAGTAGAAGGGTTCAGTCTCAGTACTTTCAAGTAAATATAAATTACCAAAGCAGGTGTCTACTTTTTTTTTTATTTCTATGATCCTAGAAATAAAGATTGAAGCCTGTATCCTCCTAAAGAATTTCTGTAACTTCTGTTGCCACTTTCACATAAACTTTCAAGGTTGTCAAACTTTAAAACTCAAACTTAAATAACGGTTACTCATTTTCTTTGGAATCCAAATCAATGAAAATGTGGCCTGCCCACGCTCCATGAACATAGCTGACACAAAGGTCAACAGTGATCTCCAGTTCAAAAAAAATCAATGTGTAATTCCCATCATACATCCAAACTTGTTGACAATGGCAAGAGGCTTCTGCCTGAACCTTCTTCAGTTGGCTTATTTTCCTCTCTGCATGGCTTATGTGGTTCATCTGATCTTTAAATTTTAAATGTCAGACTATTCCACTGATCAATACTTCTGTCAATTTTGTACACAATTATACTCATTCAGTTGGTGTTTTACTTCACTGGCAACTCGCAAAACAATTATTCACTAGTAATTCAGAAATAAATTTAACTTAAATTTACTTTGAACCATAGAACTCCATCACCAATTGCGACTAGTTTGATGTAAAACATGCAATTCATTTCAAAATTTTAGTAATTGATTTTGGATAAACTCCTATTTTCTTTTCTTCTTCTGCATCTATTCTTTTTTTTTTTGGATCACCACATTAAAATAAATGAATTTTAGGGATTCAAAGAACATCTTTTTCTTTCTCAGCATCCACATGAACTATGTCTTTATTGCCTTTCTGCTGTCTTTTGTGAATCACTAGTTATCTTCCCCATATTCCAACCCCAGAGCTAAAGTGGAACCTGAGCTTCACATGTCCTAGGCATGCACAGATTTCTTGTCTCCTGGCTTTCTTTACCTCTTTCTTTACACTAGCTGCTCTTCTAAATGTCTTTATCCTATGCTGTCTCTTTTAATTCCCCTATCATTAGACTTATTACCCTCTTTAATTCAATAACATCTCTTATTCATCGTTCTCGGAAGTGTCTGTAAGGTACCCTTCTAGTTTGTTTTTTTTGTTTTGTTTTGTTTTCTTATTGTGATTCAAAACTAACCACCACACTTTTGGAGAAGAAGGGAGTATTTTATCTTTTGCTTTACAGTCTGACATTAGACGGAGCCAATGTAAGAACTCAGTCATGGTAAGAACCTGGAGACAGGAATTGATGGCACATTCATGGATGAATGTGCCTTACTGGCTACTCTATGGTTGTTCAAGTTGTTCTTATACCACCCAGGGATAACCTGCTCAGGTATAGCATTGCCCACAGTGGATTGGATCATTTCATGTCAATCATTAACAAAAATATATACTCCATCAACTTGTGCACCATATAATCTGATGATGCCAATTTTTAAATAGAAATTTCTTCTTCAGAAATGCATTTATATTTGTATCAATTTGGCAAAAACTAATACAGGGTATTTCTTTCCAAACATTTTTATATTCTGAACTTGGTTGTTGACATGAGTTTAAGGAAAAACACTAGTCAATCAAATGTATTCTGATTCATTTCTTATTTTAACTTCATTCTTTTAGTTGTACAAAAAATTAATAGAGTGATCTTTTTATTGGTTCAGAAGAACTTCTGAATTTTCAACTTTGAAATTGTCTTCAATATTCATCCACTACATACTGTGGTTTCATATTCTCTTCTATAGCTGGCTTTCTCATACCATTAGCATTCAAATCATGACATTGAGACTTATTATTAGTTATGAACGCTGAGCCTTGGTTTAGGCTTGTTTCTAGCTAGCATTTTTTTTAAACTTCAATTCTCCTGTTTCTCTTCATCTATCTGTTGCCTCAGGGTTTTTTACCTTTCTCTTATTCTGTATGTCCTACTTTCCTGCTTCCTCTGTGTCTGAATGGCAGGTCCCTGGCATCTTTCTCTCTTTTTCCCTCATTCTCTATTCAGCCTGTATTCCTCCTACTACTTATTGTCTCTGCTTGCCAGCCCCATCTATCCCTCTGCTGTCTAGCTATTGGCTCCTCAGCCTTATTTTAGACCAATTAGGTAACTTAGGCATGCAAAGTAAAACAAATACACCACATCTTTACATAGTTCAAAATGAAGCATGAACAAATGCAACACATCTTTACATAGTTAAAGTCATATTCCACAACACCTTCCAAACACCATCATTGTAAATATGTATTTTGTCACAGACTCCTAAGTATTTAAAATTTTTTCTTTACTTTTGTGGTTAATATAACTGAGTAAACTCAGCCCTTCATATGATCCATATGATACTTTTTCCTGATTTGGGTATCAGCCAAGTTCACCTTTCTCATTCCTTCTTTAATTTCAGGTGGGCCCAGTGTGCTCCTCAAAGCTATTCAGGTAGGCATCCATCAGCACAGATCCTTCATACATGCAGTCTCATCACTTCAGAGGGAATTTCTCCATGTGCTCTACCATGGTTACTATCTTGCTTTTTACATATTTCTGTCCAAACTGCATCTTTTCAAAGAAAATATCTCTGACCACATTGACCAAATGATATTCCTTCCTCAATCATCTTTTTATTATATTGCTCTTATAAGTACCTGAACTTATATCTTGCCTGTCATTTCTTACCTTCCACAGCCAAAAGAATGAAAGTTTCTCGAAGCTTAAATGAATTAGGTCCCAAACCTACGTGAAACTTTTGGTATACCAAGGTTGTTACTTTATCCGTGCTTAAATTCTTGTAATATTTTCCTCTAATTTCATATTTTCAAAATTTTATATGTATTATTATTATAGAGTATATATGTTTCTATGCTATATGTGTGTGTACACATGTCTTTGGGGTGGAACATGTGTATGCATTTGTGCTTATGGGCAACAGAGTTAGTGTCAAAGGTCTTTTACTATGTTTCTAATTGACCTGGAGCTAGCAAATTTTTTAGACTGGCTGACCAGTGATCGCTAGGGATCTGCTTGTTCCTGTCCTTTTAGTGCTATGGTTACAGATACTCATCACCAAAGCAAATCCTACTTGGGAGCTGGCTATCAGCAGTTCAGATTGGATAGTGAGTGAGACTTTTCCACTGCCCTGAAAAATAATACTCTTATATCAGAACCAGAAAAATAAATTAGAAAATAATAATTTACAAAATAAATTCTTTTACATATCATTACATACATATATATATATTTATAATGTACATATCATTATATTTAGTATTAATTTTTGATAATTTCCTAAATTTTTGTTAAATTATATTCACCCCTTCTAACTCAAATCTTTCCAGATATACATATTTGCCTATTCAACCATTTTTGGCTATTTTTCTTCTTCAAGATCAACTTCTGCTGCCCAAATTACATTGGATGTTTAGCCTTTCACTGGAACATAGTCATTTTTACCATAGGCTACACTGTTAATGATTTTCCATCTTATAGTTAGCCATTAGCAATAGCTCTATGGCAAAGGTCAAGATTTGATGCCCACTCCCCACTCCTTGATGGAATGTGGTCTATTATGGCTTTAGTTAAGTCTTGTCCATGTTACAAGGGCTGTGAATTCTTATCTACAGCTGATCTACTCTGTACACGAGTCACTGTTTTATTGAAGTCTTGTACGATTTCAGACTCTTACATTTTCTCTCTTCTCTTCTGCAATAATCTCAGAAACTTACAAGGGAGGAGGGTTTTGGTTTATATGTTCTACTTTGGGATATGCGTTTTGTGCTTTTATTATTAACACATTGGCCAGTTAAGGGTTCTGTGTTAATCACTACAGGAAATAAAATATTTTCTGGCAAATATTGAGAGATATATTATTCTGTGGTTATGAATATATGCCATTACTAGTCAGTTTACAATTAAAATACTTCAATGTCTTTTATACTGTTCATTTAATCTAGAGCATCTTAGGAAAATGAAATAATGTTATAACTGAAATTTCTAGAAAATATTAAAGTTGTGTTTAGAGAACAAAACTTTCATGAGATGATCTTAAAGACTGTCTAAATATATATTCATCCATCTGCTGCTCCCTCCACATAGCCAGCTGTAAAGATTAAAAGTGAAAAAATAAAACAGAATAGGAAATTGTAGCAATTCCTAACTCTGTTTCCATTAGCATAAACATCTGCTTTCATGTTGGGAAATTGCTCCTTGAACCCTAAAATGCCCTGGAAGTTACCCTTGAGTTCTCTTCCTTTATGATGAATTATGATTACAAAATTACATAATACAAGCAACATGCCATATTTTATATTTTCTGAAAGGTCCAGTCGTGCACGTTGTCACAATTTGTTAGAAAATGGCATGCCTTAACTATAAAGAAGCAATGCATTCAAATGTCAAACCACACCGAAACAAAATTCCAAGGGAAATATATACAGAAAATTTATGCCAGCTCTAGTTGCTAGTTGCAGAATTGGAAGAAGTGAAAAAACTATGGTTCCTAATTGGAAATAGGTTGGGAATTCAGAGTAGGAAATTTAGCTAACATATTTATAATGAGACCAGAAATTCAGGGTTAGTACGTCAGCAAGTTCTGAGCCCAATGGGATAACCACAGCCTTGAAGTGGTCAGGAAGAATGGCACAATTGGGTCTGGATTAATCAAAGTACTATTTAAATATTTTATATGGGATAAATGTTTTATGAAAACTCTTTCCTGTGTGAGTTTGATTTTCATGGAAAATATGGTTCAACATAATATGATAATTTTAATAGCTTTCTAAAGCAAGGTAAACTTTTTGTAAGAAATTAGTAAGAATTATCAATATTTATAAAACTCAAGGAATGTAATTTTTGTCTTGACAAAGTATTTTATATAAGAATATTGATTTGTTTTAATTCTTATGATGTCAAATACAGATAACAGAATATAGTTACCTATTACCTATTAATATATATTCCTAATTACACACACACACACACACACACACACACACACACACACACTGCACAATCCTAACAGTACTTGCATATATATGCATATATATGCTTTCAGTGCTGATAATTTGGTATTGCATTACCTGTTGGTGTGCTCTCTGGGAAGACTATTTCTCACTGACAACATTACTTGATTGTCTATAATGGTAATCGATTCTAGCTCAGTATCCCTTTTGATCATACTTCTCCTTGCCTTCAATATTCACTGAACAATGTGCTCTTTTTTTTCCTTCAGTACCAATGTGAAGGTCCACTGGTGCAATCAATCAGTGAATAGCATTTATAGGATGTTTTAATATTTATTCTTTCATTTAAATTTTATTTTATTATTTTAACATTTCAGGATTGAAGCAGTGTTCATGGAGAACAGGTTCATATTCTACTTACTATATAGCAAAGAAAAACCTTTAACTCTTGATATCCCTACCTTATTGTCCTAAGTGCTGGAAAGAAAAGCCTGTATCATCATTTCTCAATAAGAATTTAGATTTATCCAATAACGATAATTCTATGACCATAAATTGAAAATTTTGACCGATCAGTCTTTGATCATGAAGATTAAATAGACTTATACATTGGCCTATGCAAGTTACCATCAGAAACACCATGTGCTGATTTGCTTAAAAGAAGACATTGATTTTCTTGCATGTTTTAGAATGCAGAATTCCAAGGTAAAATGCCTGCATATTTGATTTTTCATAAGACCTTTTACCTCAATTTGCATTTAACCACTCTTCCAAAGTGTTGTTGGTGTTCAGATGACTCTTTTTAAACTCTGTCCTCATACCGCCTCTTTTTTGTGCATTCATTATCCAGCTTTTCTTTGTAGTTTCAGTGAAATCTATTCCTTAATTTTTTATTTCTATTTCCTTATGAAGAGACCCAACCTAATTGGTTGAGTATGCCACACAGTTTTATTTTAACATTACTTGTAGGCACATTTGCCTTCCCACAAACCAATTCCCAAATAACCACACAAAGATTTAATATTAAATAAAAATTACTTTTGTTTTGCATCTTACTGGTCCAGTTTGGACAGTATACTGTCATCTATTGACAAAAGAACACTTTCTTGCCCAAATGGTTATTGCTATAAAGAAAGCAAATCCTTACAGAAGTTCTTTGATGCCCATCATTTAATTTTGAAGTAAATTGGTGCTGTCAAGAACAGATGTTTCTCACTGTCATGAAAAGCATTAAGTCATTAAGTATATTAAATGTCATATTCAATAAGTATTTGAAGTGCTTGATGAATACCTACCTATCTAAATATATCTTTATAAACTTGAAAACATAACTAATATGATTACAAGTTGGATTACTATCAGTGACTATTAAGCTATATTTCTTAACTGTGCATTATATTTTTAATGAGTTGCATAAGCACAATACTCCAAAAAAGAGTAAAATCATACACATAGTATACTAAAAATAACTTCAAATTTGTATCAATAAACCAAAATTTATAGCAATGTAAAATATTTTGAGATTAGTGGTTGTTTTTGGACTAAAGTAGACTGAATAACCTACTCATTCTTTCTATCATCTCTATATCATATCTCCCCTTTTTTCTTTAGAAAGATGGTGTGGGACAATGGTCTGTATTGTGTTAATTATATTTTAAATAAACGCTGATTGACCAGTAGCCAGGCAGGAAGTATAGGTGGGACAACCAGGCAGGAAGTAGAGGAGGTGTGATGAGAACAGGAGAATTCTGGGAAGAAGAAAGATTATTCTACAGTCGTGGCCCAGCCACAGAAGAAGCAAGATGTGACTGCCTTGGTGAATAAGGCACTGAGCCACATGGCTAGCATAGACAAGAATAATGCGCTAATATAAGTTATAAGAGTTAATAAGAAGCCTGAGCTAATGGGCCAATCAGTTTATAACTAATGTAGACATCTGTGTGATTTCTTTGGGACTAAACGAGTACAGGAACTGGGAAGGACAGAAATCCCCAGTCAACAGTAAGACATATTTGAATTTTGTTTAGTTTTCTTCTGAATGTTACCAATAACAACAGTAAACAACCCTGTCAAACACTTATAAACATGTATAATCAATTGAATAAACAAAACCTACCTATAATCCATGTTATGGGAATCTGAGCATCATTCTCTGGACTACTTCATGTTGTAGGTGGGCACTAATCTCTTTGGGGGAAACTTGAGAATATCAGGATTATTATTAAGTTGCAAATGGAGCAGTTTGTGATGATAGACCATCTCAGTCATCAGTCTTGAAGCTGTTTCAGATGCAGTATTCTGAGATGCTGGAAATCCTGGGCTATCCATTCTCATTGATGTTTCCCCTTGTCCTGAAAACATAACACTTTTAAAGGTAACATATATGACTGTACTAATTTAAGTATAGACTGTATTTTACACAAGTTAGTGAATTTTGAATTTTTTATATTTGACTAGTTAAAATATACATTACATATTGTCTATTTTTTCTAGGTTTATTTTTTTATATGTATAACAAGGAGTTTTAAGGGGCTTTTTTTCCCAATCAAACCTGATTCATATCAACCTGGAATGAATTCACAGCTTCTCATTTCCTGTGGAATAAAAGCATAAACTTTTCCCTAAAGTAATACATTGTTTGACTTAAGTTTTTGTCAGAAGCACCAGGTTGGGCTGACAAATATAAGCCCCACACTGGTGTCCATATGTTGAAAACCAGCTTTGACAAAACTCATGCAGCCCAGGGTAGGAGTTGAGGATTAGAATGATGAAGCCAAAGGAAGAGAGATATAGGAGAAATAAGAGACTAAAGCATAAGACAGTCTCAGGAGGGACATTAAGTGAATACCACATCTGCCTTGTTTATTCTTCCACATGCTTATATATTTAATGACTTAAATTCTCCAACCTTTGGTCCAAGTGAAGCAGATCCTCTTCAAGACTCAAAATACTAATTAGCCACACCTTAGGCCAGAATATCTTCTTTGGAGTCACACCTGTTGTAGAGCAAAAATAAGCTCAAACTCTCTGACATCTAGACAAGGAGGAATGGGGCTCACATGTGTCTGTGCCCTGACAATTCTTCCCTTTTTATTACATTTAACAAAGCCTGTGGTTCTGCCACAGGACAGATGATTGTGACTGTCTTGGGGGTTATTTTCCTATTTTCCAGACATACCCATCTTCAGTACCTGCATTCTAATCATGCATGCCAGTGTCTTAGATGCCTAGGGTAAAAAAGATCATACCCATCTCTGTCTGCCAATTCCTGTAAGAAAGGGGTTAAAAAAAGTATACCTCTGGGCTGTGTCTCTGAGCCAAATCTGTCAAGAGAGTTCATCAGCAATTAGATAATTATAAGCAAGCAGATAATACTTCATGCTACTTATAATTCTATGGCTACAGTATCTCCTAATTAAAGGAGTGGTGGATCACCATGGATGGGACTATCCTTTTGAATTGGTCTAGTGTGTTTCTTTAGAGTTTTCAGCTATATCAAAATCTAAATTTGTCTTATTAAACATGTCAAATCCAAGAACTGACTGAAAATGTCAAACTTCTTGTAGATGGTTTTTAATCTTTTTCTAATCACTAACATCTTATAATGAACTAAAGCAGTTTCAAACATCAACAGGTCAATACCATAATTATAGTGTGGAAATTAACAATAAACACACACTTTGTCAAATAATAATTCTCTTAAATCTGTTTTAATTGAAAGGCAAGAAAAGGTATTAGTGATGGTGAGCTATGAGTAACTTTTTGTTGTTTGGATGTTTATGGTTTCAGAACTAATCACTGTGCATTGTTTAACTGAGTAGTAGGCTCTTCTCTGTAGCATTTTAATTATGCTTCCCCCAGCAGATAATAATTGCGTGCAGTTCTGTTTCCAGAGAATGGGATCTGTTGAAATTTTCCTCGTTCCCTATTAACATATTTATTGATATTGATATTTTGGTCTTGTTTATGCATCCACTTCTACAAGAGACTGTTTCAGAGTAGACATCCTAATATTCTGGCACTTACAATTATTCTTTCTTCCACTCTCTTCATGTTCCGTGATCCATAAGTCCAATATGTGTAATGTGGATTATCAATCTGTTCTGGGCTCCTCACTGTTTATAGATTTCTGCACTGTATCCAGTTATGGCTTTCTGTACTAAATTTTAAGTACTGTAAGAAAAGCATATTTGTTGAGATCTAGTAGCTACTCTTACCTGTGAGTATAAAGATAATATTTGAAATGCCTTGGGGCATTATGTTTGCATGGTGAAGAGATTGTGTTAACTATTTGTCTAAGGTCCAAGACCTCACTACCCCAGGAATTAGGTGAGGTGGCCAGTACCAGGCATGGTTTCCCAATTCTTGAGTAGACTTTAATTTAAACAAAATAGGTATGATGTATTTGTTTTGATTTTCTGCCCTACAGGGCTACTGGACTGGCTGTCACCTGTTCTAGTGAAGAAAAAGAAGGAGGAGGAGGAAGAAGAGGATGTTAAGGAATCTTACTTCTAATAGAACCCCCTTATTTATGCTCAGTGTCTGCTGAGAAAGCTTATAGACTCTATGGAAAGTCTCATTATGCAGAGGTTGTCTAGCCATGGGCTGTGTGGACAGTCTCTTTGCGTAGGGATTGTCAAGTTCTGCATTACTTTCTCTTCCACTGTCTGTGTCTGGTGTCTGTTGCAAAAGCTGAAGCATTCTACGGACTGCCTCATTATACAGGGATTGTCAGCTATGGACTTTGTGGACATTCTCCTTATGAAGGGGTTGTCCAGCCATGAATTCTGTGGACAATATCCTTATGGAGTGTCATGATATGCTTTTTATTATCTACAGTGGCGATCCCTTAAGCAATGGCTTTGTCTGCAAGGGATGCAGCCTGAGTGGAGTCTCTTCCCTCAAGCAACCAATCTTTCAAAGCTACTAAGGGAAACTTTACATAAATCTAAAGAACTCAAAATTTAATGTTTGAAGTAGAATTCTGCTCCCTCAAGGAGGCTGAATAGAAAGTAACTAACCTTCTTCCTTTGATGGCATTCTTCAAACAACTCAAAGTTATCCTCTGCCCCCAGTAAAAAACCCTTGCTACTCATGGTTCCTCCTTACCACTTCCTGTCAACTTCTTGCTGACTCATTCTCCTGCTTGCAGGTTAATTTTATTTAATCAAACACATCTTTGAATTGTTAACAAAATCAGTTGAAAAAAATGCAACATGCTTTAAAACATGTTTAAAAATATTCCCAACAATGGAGGGATTTTTCAACCATAGAGTCCACGGACATTCCCATTATAGAGGGATTGGCCAGCCTCATTATGGAGGGATTATCCAGCCCTGTAATAGTTTCTTTTTTGGAATAGATTCTCATTATTAAAGTATTGATAGACTGTGAAGTTTTGAAAACTTGAAATCCTGGTTCATTATCAATTGTTCACTAACAACTCTTTCCCTTTCTGGTTTTCAGTTGAGATTATAATTTAACTAATAAAGACAAGCTGAGACACAAACTCAACTCCTTACTTAGAAATATAAGCTAAATAGTGTTTACTCTTTCCAAACTCTAATTTACATAAAGAGTATGTGAGTTTTTACTTTGTTGTACAATTTAAATGATTATTAATTTTAAATATATGTATGACTATTATATCAGTTCAGAATGTATTAAACCTTCAGAGTTTTGGATAAAATAATTGAAAACACTGTTATTCTTTTTAAAGTTATTTTTT
>PVIU01015803.1:0-47048 GCA_004026605.1 Ondatra zibethicus
TTTTTTATATGACACAATCTTCCTACAAAGGAAGCAAATGGACCAGAGATTACATATGCCATCTTTTATAAAATGTTATAAATTATGTATCAAAACAACAGAAAAAAGGATTTGAGACTCTAAGGTCTGCCAACTCTTGGGAGGTAAACATGGAGTGAAATAGTGGAAAACAAGGACTATTTGAAAAATATTTGTTTGTGTAGGGCCATCTTGGTGTCAAATTTCCTTCTCCATGGTCATAGAAACTCAGCCCAACAAGGGGTTTACAGCAGTCTTCACTCTCAGAAGGTAAGGTGATATCCTTAGGAATCTGTTGATAATTTTTTAACTTTTGTTATTTATTTTTTAATTAGCATACAAAGTAATGGGCTTAACTATGGCATTTTTGTCATACATTGTTATAGTTGTTTTCCTATGCTCTCTTCTCCCACTTCCCCCGCCCACCCCTTGCTCTCGTGGCATGTTTGGCCTGCCTCAAAGCCTCATTTCTCCCTCTCACAGTTTGCTTTCTAGTTCATGAACTAAACATACAATAAGAATCACAACATAGTTACAACCTCAGTGGAACTCTGAAACACAGTTTGCTCCAATACTGAAGGGAATTAAGTGGTGAGAGAACAGCCACACAGTGGGATGCCCTACTCTCTAGGACCTTTCCAGGGGGACAAAACCTCAGGACCCTCCCCCAACTCCCTTGTATTTTCTAGCCAGCCAGCAGGGAGTTTCCTATGGCTAGTGAGAGGGTGTGTGGAGGGAATGGGAGGAGGGGAGGAAGTGGGAACTTGAATTGGTATTTTTTTTAAAAAATCTAATAAATGAAAAAATAACATTAAATAATATATTTAAAAACCATAAAAAATCACAACATATATAAAAATTAAGTTATGGTGGCTGCTTTCAGAGGCCCATACCCACATTCTCAGTTGAATCTTAGTTTCTTCCTATGCATTTTTCTTTCTCTTAGCCATATCATTTAAATTTTATATTAAACTCTCCACATAAACTCCATCTCTGCCTTTAAAATTAAAAGCTAAAATTTGCATGTAAGAGAGAGTATTGCAGCATTAGTCAATCTGAGTCTGGGTTTTCTCATTATAACTTCTAAATATACACATTTTCCTTCATATTGAACAAGTCTGTTATCCTTTATGACTAAACAAATTTTATTGTGTATATGGACAATATCTTTAATATCCAAAGATCTGTTGATTGACATCTAGGCCAATTCCATTTCCTATCTGTTGTGAAAAGAGCTGCAATTGACTAGGATGGGTAAGAATCTCTGTGGTAAGAAATAGAATCCTGGATCAGATGGTTCCCTGGCAAGCCTGTCAAATCGACTTCAATCTCAAGAACCCACACAGTGGAAGGAGAAAACTGATTGACGCAAGCTGTCCTCTGACCTCCACATGCATACTGTGGCATGGGTGTGCCTAACATACACACATACATGAAAATAAGTAAATGATGAAAAATCAGAAATGAGTTATTTTAAAAAAAGAAAGAAGGAAGGAAGAAGAGAGGGAGGAAGGAAGGGAGGCATGGAGAGAGGGAGGGAGGAAAGAGAGAGGGAGGGCGGGAGAGAGAAAAAGAAATCCTTTGGGTGTAGCTCAGGAGTGACATAGCTGGGTCATATGTAAGTTTTTGAGAAACCTCCACCTTGATTTTCGTAGCAGCTGCACTAATTTACACTTCAACCAACAAAGCTAAAGGTTCCTCTTTCCCCGCATCCTCTTACAGATATAATTGCCATTTAGCTTCTCAACGGTAGCCATTCTGATTAAGGTGAGATGGAATTTCAATATAGTTTTAATTTGCATTTTCCTAGTGGCTGAAGCTGTTAAACACACTTTAAAATATTATTGCACATTTGCATTTCTTCTTTCAAGAACTGCCTGTTCAGTTCATTGGTCCACGTATTAATCAGCAGAATTTTTAGTTGAATTTTTATAATTCTTTATATATTCTAGACATCAAAACCCTCTGAAATATAATTGGCAAATATTTTTTTCAAGTTCTGTAGACTATCAACTCTGGTGATGGTTCCCTTAGCTGTGCAGACATTTTTAATCTCATGTAATCACACTGTTAAATTATTGGAATGACTGCCCACATTATTTAGAATTTTTTGCCTAAACATATATCTTACAATAATTCCCACCTTTTCCTTTAGTAATTTTTGCATTTTATGTTTGCTATTAATGCCTTTAATTGCCTTTTGGGTGAGGTGAGAGATAAGGGTCTACCGTCATTCTTCTTCAGGTGTCTTTAGTGTGGATCTGCTGCTGGATGCTGCCTCTCTGTCCTTCCTGTGTTGTGTGATGTTTTACTCTTGTCCTTTTGATGGGCCATCCACCCAGCTCCCAAACAAATCACACACAGAGGCTTCTTCTTAGTTATGAATGATGATTGCCTGACCTTAGCTTGGCTTGTTTCTTGCCAGCTTTTCTTAACTTTAATTATTCTGACTACCTTTTGCCTCTGGGCTTTTATCTTTTTCTTCTGTATATCTTACTTTTCTTCTTACTCCATGGCTGGCTGGGTAGCTGGGGGCTGACCCCTAGCATCCTCCTCTCTTTGTTCTCTTGCTGCTCCTGTTGTTCCTTAGTTCTCCTTCTATTTATTCTCTTTGCCTGATAGTTCCACTTGTCCTTGCTCCTGCCTCACTATTTGCCATTCAGCTCTTTATTAGGACCATCAAATGTTTTAGACAGGCAAAGAATCACAGCTTCACAGTTAATCAAATGCATCATAAAGAAAAGTAACACATCTGAAAATAATATTCCCCAGCATTTCCTCTTTTTTCTTTATAAACAAAAATAAAATGTTTTAACTTTAACATACTAAGACTGTATACAATAAGAATAATTATCAAATAAAGATTACATTCACAATGTACTGCATTCCAATTTATCTGTGTCTGATAAATTAAAAAAAATACTCCATAATCTATCCTATCTTAGTAAATCCAAAAATTTATACCTAACTTATTTTCTATCATATCTAAGGAAAACTATGACTATATCTAGTCTTCAACTCCATCAAAGGTACCAGAAAGATATAATATTATTTAAATAAGCAAAAAGTGCATTGCAAACAGCTTTCAAAAACTCAAGAAATGACAGAGACATCTAATTGCCAGAACAGTCACTTAAAGTTCCCTTGCATAGTTGGGGCATCTTCAGGCTACAGGCCCACTGGCAGACATTTCAGTGAAACAGGAAATTTGCAAGGCTGCCCAACCTATATTGGCAGTTTGTCAGTCACTTTCCTCTGGTCCTGCAGAATGTCTGACAGTTTTTTTCTGTGAAGCAGGAACTCTGAATGACAATTCTACCTTGTTTTGGCAAAGTTTGCAGCAGTCACTTTCCTGTGGGTCCTGCATGTCCATAGCACAGCACATAGTCAGCAATCAAAAGCAAGAACAGTTTCTTTTCTCTGTGACTAACCTTGCCACAATGAAAGCAAACTTTCTTCAATGCCCATATCTTCTCTGAAGTAAACTGGTGCTGCCAGGAGCAGATGTGTCTTATTTTCATGAAAAACTTTAAATTAACAAAACATTTTAAATACCATATTCTAAATGTCTTTAAAGTATTCAAAGACCATCTACCTATTCAAAATGTATTGCTATATGATCTGAAAAACATACCTAAAATATCTATAAATTTGAGTTTTATAAATGACTACTAACCTGTGTTTCTTGATTATCCTGAATAGTTTACAACAATATCTTTCAAAAACTAGAATTTTAGCTTACATTTTTTAATAAACTGCATAAGTATAATACTTAAACAAGAGTAGAAACATATATATAATATTTTATAACAAAAATTACCTTAAATTTTTATCAATATACAAAAGTACTTTTAAAAAGAGGAAAAACATATATAGAGTGTAACAAAATTGACTTTGAATTTGTACCCATATACCAAAATCCATGCCAATGCAAAATATCTGAGGTTAATAGTTGTCTTTTTATCATATATTCCTATATTCCCTTAAACATAACAAATATCCATGACCCACAGAATAATCAAAGACTACCACACCCCCTTTTCTCTTGGGAATGTGGACATTGTGTTCTCTAGACTGCTTCCTGCTGAATGTAGGTGAAGTATTTTTAGGGTCCCAGAGAGAAAATTTGAGATAATGGCCAAGTCCTGGGAAGACCAATTATAACCTTTGTTGATGGACAATACCTGTCAAGTTTCAGGTCTCCCCTGATCAAACCAGATCCAAATCAACCTGGAACAAATCCACAGCCTCTTGTTTCCTGTGGAAACAAAAGCAAAGCCTCTTCTCCAAATAATTTTTATTTCTATTTGACAGATAAGGGTTTTTTTTACTTTTTAAAGTTAAGGGCTTCTTAAAATATCTAGGCTTGTTTATTTCAACAGTCCCTCTTTCAATCTAGGTCCATTAGCACCTGTCCTTTCTTTTCAGCAATCAAAAAATTCAAAATCAATACAATAGCATACAGGATCCAGACTTTCTGTGTATTTCCCATCTTTATATGGCTTTTTTCTTCTATATAAACAAAAGTAACACACCTGAAAAAAATATTCCCCAACACTCATGTCTGTTTGTACAACACCTATGCTATCTCTGTCTGTCCTTCTTGTCTGTCTCTACAACACCACTTTCACTGTCTGTCTGTCTTTCATGTCTGTCTCTACAACACTGCTCTGCTATCACTGTTTGACCCTCATTTCTAACAACACCACTATGCTGTCATTGTCTCTATGACTCTAATGTATAATTTCAGGTCAAACCATCTTAAATAGTGGTTTTCTACTTAAGGTTGCCTTAGCTACTCAGAGTATTTGGTGATTCCATGTAAATTTTAGGATATTTTTAACAGTTCTGTGAAGAATGTCATTGGAATTGTGATGAAGATTGTACTGAATTTATAGATTGATTTTGGCAATATAGACAATATTTTTTTCTTATAAAAGAAAACATTTAATTTGGGCCTTGATTACAGGGTTTTTTTCATATTCTTTTATTTTTTTCCATTCAAAAACATAATTAAATAAATATAATTTTTACATTTCTTCCCATTCTCCCGGTCCCCTCCCACTACCCCCCACTCCTCCTCCCTCCCCCTTCTTACTTAAAAGAGGGCATGGTGCCCTGCCCTGTTGGAAGTCCAAGGCCCATCCCCCTCCCTCCCGGCCTAGGAAGGTGTGCATCCAAAAAGACTCGGTTCCCAAAAAGGTAATACATGCAGAAGAGATAGGTCCTGGTGTCATTGTTGATGGCTTCTCCATCAGCCCCCATTCACCACCACATTCAGAGAGTCTGGTTTGATCATATGCTCGTTCAGTCCCAATCCAGATGGATTGGTGCACTCCCATTAGTTCAGGCACACTGTCTCAGTAGGTGGACCAGCCCCTCATGGTCCTAACTTCCTTACTCATCTTCTCCCACCTTCTGATCTTCAACTGAACCTTGGGAGCTCAATCCATTGCTCTGATGTGAATGTGGGTCTCTGTCTCTATCTCCATCCATTGGATGAAATTTCTATAATGGTGATCAAGATATTCATCAATGTGACTATGGGACAAGGCTAGTTCCGGCACCCTCTCCTCTGTTGACTGAATACCTAGCTGGGGACATGCCCGTGGACACCTGGGATCCCCTCCAGGGCCAATATTATTAGAATATTAATTCAGTCGATCAAGGATCATGGGAGACTTTTCAATCATCTTGTGTCTTCTCCAACTTCCTTTAGAATTTAATTCATAATTATTCTTTTACAATTTAATATATGCATGCAATATACTTTGATAACATTCACCACCACCCCCATTACCTTCCCTTGTTCCCTTCTTTCCTGTTATACCCTTTCTTCCCAACAAGATTTCTTTATGCTTTCATACCTTTTTGGGCATGATCCACTGAGTTTACTTAGGCTTACTTCCATGAGCATGGATGGAGGTCATTTACTGGAGCACAGGCAACTTAACAGTGGCAACACCTCTTTAAAAAATGCCTCTCCCATTAGTCATTCTCTTCCAGTAGCTTCTCATGGATGGGATGGGGCTCATGAGTCTTCCCCATCCAATATGGAATGTTAATAGGCCCATTCTTGTATAGGTCTCATGCAGATAAATGCAGTTGTTGTGCGTTCATGGGTACAATTAGCCATGTCATATCTGGATGACAGAATTGACAGCACCCTCATTCCTCACCCTCATTCTCTGGCTTTTACATTCTTTCCAGCCCTTCTTCCATGAGGTTCTTTGAACTTTGGAGGGGGTGGTGCAGATATCCCTTTAAAGGTTGAAAACTCAACAACCACTGTTCCCAACACGTTGACAGTTATGTATGGGCATAATTATACATACTTAAGGGCAGTTTGGTGCCATAAAACATGTCCATCTAGCAAAACAACAGTAGTTCCTTCCTTCCTGGGCACCATGACCTGCTCACTGGTGAGCTTTGACCAGGCTTACAGTACTCAATGAAGAGTTCCCTCCTGTGGAATGGGCATCAAGTCCAATCAGAAACTAGTTCTTTACCCTGTTAACAGACACGCTACGATTGCATTGGTAGGCACATCTTGTCTGACTATTCAATTGTATAACACACAAGTGCCCAGCTGAGTAACACTGTTGATACCTTTTCTTACCCAGCAGCCTACAAAGCACTTTTTCCAGCATTAAAAATATTACCCATCAGAGAAGAAGTTTCTATTTTATTTCCAACTTTATGTATCTATGTCATAAAACAAATCATGAATTGTCTTCACAAATAGGTTCTTAGCACATAGTACTGTGCTTAGCACATAGTACTTGTTGGTTCCTGGCTGCTCAGCCCAGAAATAATCACACAGAAACTGTATTAATTAAATCATTGCTTGGCCCATTAGCTCTAGCTTCTTATTGACTAACTCTTACATATGAATTTAACCCATTTCTATTAATCTGTGTAGTGCCATGTGGAAGTGGCTTACCAGCTAAAGTTCCAACATGTCTGACTCTGGCAGCGGCTCCATAGCATCTCTCTCTCCATCTTCTTTCTCCCAGCATTCAGTCCAGTTTTCCCTGACTACCTAAGTTCTGCTCTATCAACAGGCCAAGACAGTTTCTTTATTCATCAACCAATAAAAGCAACACAGACAGAAGGACCTCCCACATCAGTACTGACAGGTAACCAAGAGCAAAAGCAGTAGACTATACTGTCTGGTGACAGTGGGAGACTGCTCAGGAGCCACTCTGTCCAAGAACTCCTGTGGAATTTTATCCCTGTCATGAGACCTCAGTTTAATGATCCATGTGGCTTCTTGGAACAGCATTGTCCACCCACACAGCATAACTCATTCAAATGTTTGCTTTTTTCCCAAAGGGAATAAAAGATTGGTTTTTCTGGGGCCAAATATGAATGGTTATGGCCTAAAATACACATTTAAATTCCCCTGGATTCCATATTCCAATATAGTAACAGTTTAATGAGTTGCTAATAGCATCAGAACAAATAAAGTAAAATTAAAGCACTTTTTAAATACTTTGGTAGGATCATCAGGTGGGCAGATTACAGGAAAGCAGAGAGACTTCTACTATATGCCTAAGGTTCTACCAGGTGACAGTTTTTGTACTTTTACCTGGTGAAAAGTAGGGTTTTGTTTGTCCATTTCATAAGATTCACCTAATGGTCACAAAGATACATACAGAGGACAATAAATGACCACTTAGGAGGCTAATGATGTCCCAGGATCATGTGACTTTGGAATTGGAGCACTCTAAAGTCTCCACACCACTGAAGTTCTAGTCAGTTAACCAGCCTTCCAGGAGGCTCACAGTGGGGTGCGGTCCTTCCAAGGAAGTTTCCTTCAGAGTCCCCTATGGGCCAAGCATAACATTTTCTGCATGCAAGAGTACATATTATTTATTTAATGTTACTTAACATCCCATATCACTAGCAAATGTTCATTCCGAGGATATGAGGTAGCTCATATTGAGGAAAGCAGTCTTTAGGAGAAAAGAATAGCTGGAAAAGCCATTAATAAAGAAATAAGGAAAATCTTGTCATCAAATTTATTAGCCTTTATAAGCCAAGTCTGATTTGTTTTTGATCTTCTGTATTTAACATAACAGCAAACACTTTAAAAAGTAGCTTTTTTAATCTTTTTAATTTTTTAAAGTAACTTAAAGAGTAGGAGGTTTTATGGTTTTTTTTCACACATTGTTAGCTTGGGTTAGCTCTCCCCACAATTCCTCTTGACTCCCCAATGCTAGTCCCACTTTTGCCTTCCTATCCCCAGGACTCCATGCTCTACTTTCATATCACATGCTTACTATAAACCCCCAACATTGTTAATAGCTTTTCTTCTTTGCTGTCCTTCTTCATGGCTCTATTTTAGTTCCTCACCTCTACAAACACTTATTTCAATTTAAGCACCCAAATCTAAATTCTCAAAGCTAGATTCCACTTGAGAGAGAACATGTAGCATTTGTCATATTGGGCCTGGGTTGCCTCATTATATATATAATATTTTACAGATCTATTCATTTTTCTGAGAGAGACATAATTTCAGTTTTTTGTGGCTGAAAAAATTTCATTGTGTACATACATCTTTATTATCCATTTATCTGTTGATGGAACCTGAGGTTGACTTCACTTCCTTTTGTAAATGATATTATTATTATCATTAGTATTACTTATTGTTATCATCCCAACCACACTTTCCCTTCCCA
Organism: Ondatra zibethicus; assembly: GCA_004026605.1. Classification (NCBI taxonomy): domain Eukaryota; kingdom Metazoa; phylum Chordata; class Mammalia; order Rodentia; family Cricetidae; genus Ondatra; species Ondatra zibethicus. The sequence continues at coordinate 8,703 of PVIU01015803.1, forward strand.
CCTCTCCTCACAGTCCCTCTCACTCACCTCTCCCCCATCCCCTCTTCCATTTCTATTCAGAAAATGTCAGGCCTCCCTTGAATATCAACCAAACATGTCTGAAGGCATAACTCACAAAACAATCCCACACCAGTTTAGAATTATGATTAATAAAAAGGTTATTTAAGGAGAAAACTTACAGATCACTGTCCTAGACAACAGTCCTCTGCATGACCAGGAACAGAGTCTAGCAGCCAGAAGTGGGAGCTGGAAGCAAGAGAGCTAGCACATGGCTGCTGCTGCTTTTTAAAGCAAAAGAGACCATGCCCAAGTGGGCTGGTATCTTAAAGGCTATAGGCTGAAGGAGCAGAAGGAGCTCCCACAGCACCTCCCCCTTTTGTTTAAATAAGAGAGTTCCAAACCCAATACAAAACTATATACACTAGGAACAGATATCAAGTATAAGTAGAATTATAACCAGCATAAACAATATTAAGCAAGGAACATATGCTAAATGTTTTAATAAACATTCTATTCTATGGAGTCTAAGTCTTGTATAGGAAATGGCTTGCCTAGCATAAGAGGACAGTATTACCATCTAACCTTCAACTCCATCAAAGGCCTGAGAAAGGAGATAATATTACTTGAGCAGGCAGGAAGTACAATCAAGTAGCTTCCAAAGCAAGCAATATATGACAGAGATAATTAGCTACCTGAGCAATCACCCAAAGTCTCATTTTTGCAACGTTGAAGCAACCAACTTTGCCTAAGACCTAGGGTAACTGACAGACCATTTTCAGAGGCAGGAAATTTTCAAAACTGTCTTATCCTGTCTTGGCAAGATTTGACAGTCCTGCTTATCCATTTCCGGATATCATGTAACTTGTCAGTGGTTGAGGCATTGTCAGTTCCTTGTCCAAAGGCCAGTTTTGCCAAGAAGAAAACAAGCTGCAAGTGGAGTGTCTTTGGTGCTCAACATTTTCTCGGGAATAGATTGGTGCTCTCAGAAGCAATCATGTCTCATGTCAACAGAACCCTAAGTTATTTAAATGCCATGTTCCACAGATCCTTGAAGTGGTTGAAGATTACCTATCTAGACGAATACAATCACTATGTATATAAAGAACCTAGTTGATCTGACTGTATGTACAACAAACATGAACAACTATTGACCTATAGTAATTAATACCTGTATAACTTAAAGACTAAAACTTCATGTCAGAATATTAAATAATCTGTAAACAAATGTGCAACAAATGAGGACAATGACCTCAAAATGTAAACAATCTATAAGTATCTTGATCAGAGGTAGGAGTAATATATAATGCAATATGAAAATATATCCTAAAAGTTGTATCAATATACAAAATCTCCTAAACAGAGATAAGAACATACATATATACAATCTGACAGAAAAATTTTGCATAGGTGTACAAATAATGTAAACAAAAATAACAAATATAATTTGAACTTGTATCAAATATAAAAACTATATGAATGTAAATTATCTATGAATAATAGCTCACAAGTATTTACTCTATTACCCACCATTACTGTCCCCCTCTTTTTTTAACAAACATAGTTTTTACCCCAACCCTCTATCTAATACAAGTAATAATCAACAACCCCTAAACAGTGTTCCCAACCCTATGAGCAAACTTTTTTTGGATTGGGGCGTCATCTTCTAGAATTGCTTCCGTTGTCATGGGGACAATTGTTGCAAGGTGAAGGCCCACTTTTCTGTCCCATCCACCCAGCTAGCTTACACCTGAAATAATCACACAGAAACTGTATTCATTAAAACACTGCTTGGCCCATTAGCTCTGGTTTCTCATTGGCTAATTCTTATATCTTAATTTAACCCATTTCTATTAATCTGTGTATTGCCACGTGGCTGTGGCTTACCGGCAAGATTCTAACCAGCATCCATCTCAGGCGGCAGATCCATGGCTTCTCCCCAACTCTGCCCTCCTTTCTCCAAGCATTCAGTTCTGTTTTCTCCACCTACCTTAGTTCTTCTCTATCAAAAGGCTAAGGCAGTTTCTTTATTCATTAACCAATGAAAGTAACACATAAACAGAAGGACCTCCTACACCATTTCCCCTTTACCTCTCCCCCATTCCCTCTTCCATTTCTATTCAGAAAATGTCAGGCCTCCCTTGAATATCAACCAAACAAGTCATATCAAGTTTCAGTAAGACTGGGTCTTCAATTCAATTCCATTGAACTACCTATCTGTTGCTTTTGTACCAATACCATGCTGTTTTTATTACTGTAGCTCTCTAGTAGAGGTTATAAATCAAGGACTGTAACACCTCCAGATGTTCTTTTGTTATACAGGATAGTTTTAGCTATCCTGAATTTTTTTGTTTTTTCCATGTGAAGTTGATATTGTTCTTTCAAGTTCTGGAAAGAATTGTGCTGGAATTTTGTTGGAGATTGCATTGAATCTGGAAATTGCTTTTGGTAAGATGGACATTCTTGCTGTGTTAATACTGACAATTCATGAGCATGGAATATCTTTCTACCTTTGGATATAATCTCCAAAAACTTGGAGTTCTTATAATACAGGTATTTCACTTGCTTGGTTAGATTTACACCATGGTATTTTATAATATTTGGGAAGATTGTAAAGGGTTTTGAGTCCATGGTTTCTTTCTTAGCTAGATTATCATTTGTATAGAGGAGAACTACAGATTTTTTTTAGTTAATCTTGTATCCAGCCACTTGACTAAAGAGGATTATCTAATATAGGAGTTCCTTGATGATTTTGGGAGTCAACTATGTATACTATCATATCATTTGCAAATAATGATACTTTGACTTCTTCCTTTCCAATTTGTATCCCCTTGATTTCTTTTAGTTGTCTTATTGCTCTACCTTGTCTTGTTCCTGACTTTAGTGGAATTGATTTCAGTTTCTCTCCACTTAATTTGATGTTGAATATCAGCTTACTGTATATTACCTTTACTGTGTTGAGGTATGTCCCTCATATCCTTGATCTCTCCAAGGCTTTTATCATGAAAGGGTGTTGGATTTTTATCAAAGGCTTTTTCAGCATCTAAGGAGATGGTCATGTGTTTTTTCTTTGAGTTTGTTTATATGGTGGATTACACTGACAGATTTTTGTGTGTTGAACCATCCCTGAATCTCTGGGATGAAACCTACTGGATGATGGTGGATGATCTTTTGATGTCCTTGGATTCAGTTTGGCAGCATTTTAATGAGCATTTTTGCATCAATGTTCATGCGTGAAATTGGTCTGTAATTTTCTTTCGTTGTTCAATCTTTGTGTGGTTTGGTTTCAGGATGACTGTGGCCTCATAAAATGAATTTGGCAATGTTCCTTCCATTTTTATTTTGTGGGATAATTTGAGGGGTGTTGGTATTAGCTCTTCTTTGAATGTCTGGTAGAATTCTAGGCTTAAACCATATGTCCCTGGGCATTTTGTTTAGGAGATTCTAATGACTGCTTCTATTTCCTTAGAAGTTATATATCTATTAAAATTGTTTATCTGACCTAGATTTAATTTTGGTTAAGTGGTATATACCAAAAAATTTGTCCATTTCTTTTAGATTTTTCCAATTTCTTTGGAATACAGGTTTTTGAAGTATGACCTAATGATTCTTTCAGTTTCCTCAGTGTCTGTTGTTATGTCCCACTTTCATTTCTAATTTTGTTAATTTTGATCTTCTTTGAGTTAGTTTGGATAAGAATTTGTCTATCTTGTTGATTTTCTCAAAGAACCAACTTTAGTTTCATTGTATTGTTCTCTTTGTTTCTATTTATTGATTTCAGTCCTCAGTTTGATTATTTCCTGCTGTCTACTTTTCTTGGGTACATTTGCTTCTTTTTGTTCTAGAGCTTTCATGTGTACAGTTAACTTGCTAGTATGAGATCTCTCCAAATTCTTTATGAAGGTACTTAGTGCTATGAAATTTTCTCTTAGCATCACTTTTATTGTGTCCCATAAGTTTGGGTATGTTATGCATTCATTTTCATTGAATTCTAGAAAATCTTTAATGTCTTTCTTATTTCTTCTTTGCCCCAGTAGTCATTCAGTAGGGAGTTGTTTGGTTTCCATGCATTTCTATGCTTTCTATTGTTTCTGTCATTGTTGAAATTCTGATTTAATCATTAATGATCTGATAGGATGAAGAGGGTTATTTTAATTTTTTGGGTATCTGTTGAGACTTGCTTTGTGACAGAGTATAGAGTCAATTTTGGAGAGTCTTCCATGAGGTGCTGAGAAGAAGGTATGTTCTTTTGTGTTTGGGTGTAATGTTCTGTAGTTATCTATTAGGTTCATTTGAATCATAACATCTGTTAACTCCATTATTACTCTGTTTAGTTTATGTCTAGGTGACCTGTGCATTGCTGAGAGTTGGAATTGGAGTCTCCCAGTATTGATATGTGATGCTCAATGTATGATTTAAATTTAGTAGCATTTCCTCTACAAATGTGGTTGCCCTTGTGTTTAGGATATAGATGAATCTGCAACACATCTGTCCAGGTCCTTCTGGCGTCTAGAGTTTTCACTGAGAAGTCAGGTGTAATTCTAATAGGTTTGCCTTTATATGTTACTTGGTCTTTTTCTCTTGCCACTTTTAATATTCTTCCTTTGTTCTGTGTACTTAGTGTTTTGGTTATTATGTGATGAGGGATCTTTCTTTTCTGGTCCAACCTATTTGGTGTTCTGTAAGCTTTGTGTACCTTTATAGGAATTACCTTCCTTATGTTAGGAAAATTTTCTATTCTAGCCCCAAAATTTCCCTCATTAAGATAATATGTTTTCTCTCTCACTTAGGACTGTAATTTGTATCAGTCCCCACAAGTGGCAATATGGACTTGTAATTTCAGTAAGTCAGGCATATTAAGTCACTGTGCACTTCTAGTTGAGAATGATATCTGTAAGAGCAGACTACTTCTGCTAGAACTCCCTATCTAGAATCTCTCCCCAGCAAGTTACAATATTGCCCTACTATAGGAATTCCTTCAGTCAGTGGCCTTTAAGATACCAGCCCACCTGGGTGTGGCCTCTTATACTATAAATGCCGACATAAAGAGTGCACTCACTCTCTCTCCAAGCTTCAGGATTTGGTTCCTGTTCCCCATTTGTGTAGAGGACTGTGATATGTGAACCTACTCCTAAATAAATAAGCCTTTTTTATATTCAATTCTGAGCTATAGTGGGAATATTTTAACTTCCATCTTCATCTGGTGCCCAATGTGAATCCCAACTCCACACCTATGGGGATAGGCCAAAAAAGGGCCTAAAAGAAGGTCTCCCACCCCTACCCAGCTGGATTCCACTTACTAAGTGGATATTTGCCAAATACCACCACAGCCACAGCAGAGCTACCGTGTGGTGACTCAGCAATTTTCCAGGCTCAAGCATGCTTCTCCCACCTACTGCTTTCCCTTCTGGGCAGCAACTTGCACAGCTCCCAGTTTGGGTTCCCTGCTCACGAACTCAGGGCTCTTTGCTCCATGGATATAATTTATTTAATTGCTCTAAATTTATCAAGAAAGCATATTTGTCAGTATTTAACCAGGTACCAACATGCAGAACCAAAGTGGCGCAAACTGTCCCGCACAGTCACTGGTCCCATCTTTCTGCTACATGGCTACAACCATGACACCTACAACAAATTACACCTACAATAAAGATTATTACACCTACAACATGTTACTGTAATCTCCTAACAAAGGTAAGTAAATTAATAAATTTGAAAATTATATGATGCAGACAATATTACCATTAAGGTATTTAATAATGTTTTTGCTTATACTATAAATGGTATTCTGCAAGACTTATGTGATTTTCCTTATACATTCATTTCTTTGATTTGGGGAATTAGTTTTGTTTTTCATATTATATCATTAAGAAAATGGTTTCATAACAGAGCCAAGAATGAGGCACTTTTAGAAATGATACAGTCTTTAGAGACTGATAATGAACAGCAAGTTAAATAAGCTAATACTATTAAAAAGGATAACATTAATTTGACAGGCAAAATCCAGTCATTGTCGAAGGGTGCTGAAACATTATCTTAAAGAATTTGTACCGTTGAATTTAACAATCGAAATCTGTTGAAAAGTTTTGATAGGTTAATGGATAAGGTATCTGTTGAAGAAGGCGATATGCACACCACCAAAATTATGTCCAAGGATGAGACATTATCTTTACTGGACAAATTTCATACCTTGGAATCTTTAAAAGGGCATTAGAATGGAACACTGGACAGGAGAATCAGACTTTACAAAGACAGTGGTAAAGAGATTTGAGAAGACTGAGGAAACTATCAAAACTGATGAGCAGGGAAAAAAGGTACAAGGACAGGATTTAGGCTCATCAGTCATGCCAGAGTCCAGGAAGACTTACCCAGGGTTTTAGCTGCCTATCTGGTAATATCCTCTGAAAAGCCATCTAGCACAAAATATCCTAAGGTAGTCAAAGAATATGCATGTCAACCTGTAGTGTGAGCAATCTAAAAGAAATTAAGAAAGCAATAGTATCATATGGCCTGCATTCACCATTTTCCAGGGAAATGGTGAAAATGTAGACTTCAAGTACTAAGGCTACCCCAAATGATTGGATTCAATTAATCTCAGCACCTAGAAAGTGGACCCAAGCTACTATGGAACTGCTATTGGCAAGAAGAGGCAAAAATTTTAGACCAACAGGAAAGAGCAAAGGATTTGAAGCTTTCCAAGATCAAATATTGGTGGGGGTCATTACTCTGATCCTCAGGACCAGGCTCTTTATGATGAACACACGTTCTCACTATATAGCACAGCAGCTTTAAGTGCTTGGAAAAGGATTCATGAACCAGGAAAGAGAACTTAATAATATATCAGGGTTAAACAGGGCCAGAGAGAAACCTTTAGTGACTTTTTACAAAGATTAACTTAGGCTATACAAGTAGGACTAACAGACTCAGAAGCTAGACATGTACTTATTGAATCTCTGCCTTTTGAAAATGACAACCTAGAATGTAAGATCCTTGGGCTTTTAAATGTCACATCAGCAGCAATGGATGAATGGATCCTGCATACAATGAACATTAAGACATTTGATTATAATACTGAGTTTGGGTAGAAGAAGCAATTTCTAATGGTGTGAGGAGACACCAAAACGCCAAATGTTTTAATTGGGGTAGAATAGGACATCTAAGAAAGGATTGTAGACAAGGAACTCCTAGAAATATTGTCTCCTCTGGGTAAGGCAACATAGGAGGACTCAAGGACTCAGCCTTCTGGTATATGTAGAAGGTGTGGCAAAGGCCAACACTGGGCCAAAAAATGTAGGTCGACAAAAGAAAGACAAGGCAGCCCAAGTTGGAAAACTCGAGGGTCTCTTGTAGGCACCCATGTCAAATAAGGTCCAGTCATTCCCAGTCACTATGGAGAACATGTCTCACCAGAAAAAATAAAAATCCAGTGCCTACTGTAAAAAAAAAAAAAACCATACTGTTCTGGATGATGGAATAGACATGAAAGATGAATCAAAAATTTGAGTAGAAAATAGGAAATGTATATTATGGCAGACTTCTATAAATGATCAAAGACCAAAGCTAAGAGTGCATATAAATGACATTGTAATTCACAGATTACTGGACATGGGTGTGAACATGAGTATCATTACTTCAGAATCTTGGCATCCAAACTGGCCTTTTCAAGAGGCAGATATTCAATTCCTAGGAATTGGAAACCTATCTCAAGTGAAACAAAGCATGATGTGGGTGGAATACATAGGGCCAGAAGGACAGAAAAGAAGGCTGAGGCCATATGTAACTAATGTTGCAATGAATTCATGGGGTCATGACTTATTGCAGCAATGTAATATCCAGATTAACATTCCTGCAATCCCCAAAACTTATGTTTCTAGGGAAGATATTACAAGGTATTATAAACAAAGGTTACCAGTCATTCAGGTTGTATAAGAACACAAAGCAACTAGCAAAACTTTAGAGGTACCAATGGCCCTACCTTTAAAATATTTAACTGAGAAATCAATATGGGTTAAACAATGGCCTTTAATAGAAGAGAAACTGTAGGCTGTACAAGACAACTGGTACAGGAGCAACTAGATGCTGGCCATATTGAAGAATCAACCAGACCTGGGAATTCTCCTGGATTTGTTGTTAAAAAGAAATCTGGAAAATGGAGAATGGTGACAAATCTAAGAGCTGTCAACAAGGTAATTCAACCTCAACAATCTGGAACTCCTCTGCCTTCTTTATTACCAGAAGGATGGTCTCTTATGGTTATTGATTTAAAAGATAGTTTCTTCACTAAAACTTTACAAGAAAAGGACAGAGAAAAATTTGCCTTCACAGTGCCTACTTATAATAATCCTCAGCATACTAGGAGATACCAATGCACCATCCTCCCACAGGGAATGCTCAATATCCCTACCCTATGCCAATACTTTGTAAGTCAGCCATTGGAAATAATATGCAAAAAGTTTCCTAAATCTATGATTTACCATTACATGGATGACACTTAGCTATCTGATTCAAACATAGATACTTTTGAAAGACTGTTTGAAAAAGTAAAGAAAGTTTTGCCAAAATGGGGATTACAAATTGCTCCTGAAAAAATACAGAGAGGAGATTCTGTCAATAACCTAGGTATAAAACAGGTTTACAGAAAATTAGAACACAAAAGGCACAAATTAGGAGACACTGATTTCGGACTCTTAATGACTTTCAAAGATTGTTTGGGATTTCTAGTCTATGAACAGCTGTTGGGATAACATTTAATAGTTCATTTAAACAAAACCTTAAATGGTGACAAAGACTTAAATAGTTCCAGAGAATTAACAGCTGAAGCAGAAAAGGAATTGATTGTCATTGAAGAAAATTACAGGAGTCACATTTGGGTAGGGTGAATCCAAATCTTAATTGCATTTTAGTCATATTGCATTCCAGAATTTCCCCAACAGGAATTTTAAGCAAAGGGAAGATATTACCTTAGAATGTATCTTTTTACCACATAAATCAAGTAAAAAATTAAAAACTTATGTGGAAAAAGTCTCTGAATTAATTATAAAAGGAAAATTGAGACATTATCAACTAGCAGGTATAGACCCAGTAGAGATTATAGGGCCTACTGATAAAATTAAAAAATTACAGGAAGACAATGAACTTTGGCAAAGAGATTTTGCTAATTTTTAAAAAGAGATTAATAGTAATTATCCCAAAAGTGATAGAATTAACCTTATAAAGAGAACTACTTGGATTCTTCTCTGAATTGTATGGGACACACCAAAAACAGAAGCCCAGGCATTCTATACTGTTGCAAATAAGTCAGGAAAGGCAGGTTACAAATCAGAAGATATAAGTAAGGTGGAACAAAGCCCTTATAATTTTGTCCAAAAGGCAGAATTATATGCTATTTTCATGGTACTAAGGAATTTTAAAGAACCTCTTAATATAGTTACTGATTCACAATATGCAGAAAGAGTTGTTTTGCATATTAAAACCACCGAATTTATACCAGATGATACAGATTTGACTTCATTATTCATACAGGTTCAAGATATAATCAGGAATAGGTTTTTATCCATATATATAACACACATCCAATCCCATATGGGTCTGCCAGGTCCTCTAGCACAATGTAATGCAGAAATTGATCAATTATTAATTGGAAGTATATTGAAGGCCTCAGAATTTCATAAGAAACATCATGTCAATAGTAAAGGTTTAAAGAAAGAGTTTTCTATTACAAGGCAATAAGCTAAGGAGAGATTATAAAGAGATGTTCTACTTGCTCTTTCTATAACCAAACACCGCTATCTGCAGGGAGTAATCCAAAGGGTACTCAAAAGACATGTAATCTGGCAGATGAATGTGTTCCACTTTGCAGAATTTGGAAAATTAAAATATGTACACAACAACCATTGACACTTATTCAAGTTTTCAATGGGCAACTGCTTTGAGCTAAGAAAAGGCTGATTCAGTATTCACACATTTATTAGAAGTTACGGCCATCATGGGTATACCTGCACAAATAAAGACAGATAATCGTCCAGCATGTGTCTCTAAGAAAATGAAAACATTTTTGCTTATTATAATATAAAGCCTATTACAGGAATACCAAACAATCCTACAGGTCACGCAGTTATAGAAAGATCAAATTGAGCTATAAAGGATATGCTAAACAAACAGAATAGAATGGAAACTATCCCCAGAAATATGTTGCATAATATTTTATTAACCTTGAATTTTCTCAGTGCTAATGAGAAAGGAACAACAGCAGCAGAGAGACATTGGATAATCGAAAAGACTTCCAAATTAAATCAGCCAGTGTATTTCAAGGATGTGTTGACTTCACAATGAAAACCAGGAGATGTGCTATGTTGGGGAAGGGGTTTTGCTCTTATTTCCACAGGAGAAGAAAAGCTATGGATACTATCAAAATTAATAAAGATTTGGTCTGAAAAAGAGAAACCTCTTGAGAAAGAGAAATGACAGCTCATTCACAGAGGTAAAAATCATACAGGTGGTATGGAAACTCCAAAAAAGCACTGCAATATTAGTCACATATAACCTCAACCTTCCTTTCTGTTCTTCTGGCCCAATATGTTCAACCCATCACGTGTTTTGTTTCACTTGAGATAAGGTTCCAATTTTTAGTAATTGAACATCTGCCACTTGAAAAGGCCAATTTGGATGACAAAATTCTGGAGTAATAACACTCGTATCCACACCCATGTCAATCAAACCCACAATTACAATGCCATTTATACACATTCTTAGCTTTGATCTTTGATCATTTATAGAAGTCTGCCAGATATACTTTTTATTTCCCATTGGAATTTTCAATTCATCCTCCATGTTTAGTCCATCATCCAAGGACAGTATGTTTGTTTGTTTGTTTTTACAGAAGGCTCTGGATTTTTTAATTTTCATGGTGAGACATGTCTTCCACAGTGATGGGAATGACTGAACCACTTTTGACTTGGGGGCCTGTGAGAGTCCCCCACCAAGGGGTTTCCCAATGGTCTCAGGTTGCCTTGTCTGTCTTTTGTTGATCTGCATTCATTGATCCAATGTCGGCCTTTGCCACACCTTCTACATATACCTGAAGGCTGATTCCTCTTATTATTGCCATTCCCAGAGGAGATAGTATTCTTAGGAATTTCTTATCTACAATCCCTTCTCAGATGTCCTATTCTACCACAGTTAAAACATTTGGCATTTTGATGTCTCCTCAAACCTTTGGGAATTGCTTCTCCTACCCAAGATTCAGTATTATAGTCAAATGTCTCAATGTTCATTGTAAGCAGGATCCATTCATTCACTGGTGCTGATCTAACCTTTAAATGCCCAAGTATCTTTTTGCATTCTACGTTGGCATTTTCAAAAGCCAAAGATTCAATAAGTACTCATCTAGCATCTGGGTCTGTTACTCCTATCTGTACAGCCTTAGTTAATCTTTCTAAAAAGTCACTAAAGGGTTCTCTCTGGCCCTGTTTAACCCTGGTATATGATTTAATTCATTCTTCTGATTTTTGAATCCTATCCCAAGCATTTAAGGCTGCTTTGTGGCATAGGGACAAGATTTGTTCATCATAAAGAACTTGAGCCTGTGGGTCAGCATATGTGCCCTCACCAAGAATTTGATCTCGGGAAGTCTCAAGTCCTTTTGCTTTTCCCTGTTCTAAAATTTTTGCCTCTTCTCTGAAATAGCATTTCCACATCAATTGAGGCCTGTCATCCAGGACTGCTGAAACCAACTGAAGCCAGTCATGTGGCATGGCTTTAATGCTAGAAGCCCATGTCTTTACCATCTCCCTAACAAATGAGGAATGCAAACCATAAATTACTACTGCTTGCTTAATTTCTTTTAGATCATTCATTCCTATAGGTATCCATCTACCTTCTTTGGATCCTTTTGGTCCTTTAGATGCTTTCTCAGAGTAGATTACAGGGTAGGAAGCTAAAACCCTGAGTAAGTCATCTCTGACAGCTACTGGCAATGTTAAATCCTTTCCTTGTACCTTCTTTCCCTGCTCATCAACTCCAATAATTTCCTCAATAGTTTCAAATATTTTTACTACTGTTTTTTCTAAAGCCTGAATCTCCTGGCTTGTATATATTTTCAATGATTTCATTGAGGCACCTAACCTCTGGTCCTCATTCTGCACATGTGATTCCAAGGCCTGAAGGTTTTCCTTTAAAGATAACATCTCATCCTTGGACATTATTTGGATAGTGTTCAGATTACCTTCCTGGAGAGATACTCTATCTGCTAACCTATCAGAACTTTTAAACAAATTTTGATTGTCAAATTCAACAGAATAAATTCTTTCAAATAATCTCTCAGTACCCTTTGACATGGATTCAAATTTGTCTGTCAAAATTAATGTTACCATTTTCAATAGTATTAATTTTTTTCAGTTAACATTTGATTTTTGATGGTATTAATCCTATCAGCTAGCTGTTCATTATTAGTCTGTAAAGACTGTATCATTTATAAAAGTGTCTCATTCTTGGCTTTGTTATCAAACCATTTTCTTAAGATATAATATGAAGAAACAAACTGAGTCCCAATATCCAACAAATGGATGTATCACAATAACCATATATGCCTTGCAGAATACAATCCATAGTATTAGCAAAAGGGTTACTAAAATTCTCAATGGTAATGTTGTCTGCAATTATACTTTCAAATTTATTGATTTATTAATTAATAAAATATTTACCTGTTATGAGGTCCTCTAAATTGTTTTAGGTGTAATAATCTTTATTGTCCAGCAGGTGTCATGGTTGCAGAGTCATGACTAGCAGTGGCACAACTGTTGGCACAAGGCACAGTCCAGCACTGCTTTGGTTTCCCACCTTGGTACTGATTAAATACTGAGAAATATGCTTTTTTTTAATTTTCACAAATTAAAAGCAATTAAATCAATTCTGTACATGGAGCAAGAAACCCAGAACTCACGAGCAGGGAGCACAAATTGGAAGCTGTGCAAGTAGCAACACAGCAGGGAATGTGGCAGTGGGGGGGGGGTGCCCAACTTGTGAAATTTCAAAGTTGCCACATGCACTTAGCTCCACTGTGGTGGGAATTTTAAAAAAAATGCTTAGTAGGTAAAAGCAAGCCAAGCAGGCAGGGGTGGAAGATTTTCTGGGCTATGGACCAGTTAGGCCTTTAAGCCAGTACACCCAGTAGGTGTGGAGTTTGGATCCACATGGGCACCAGGTGAAGACGGACACTAAAAATAAATCCCACACTAGCTCAGAATTGAGTATAATAAAGATTTATTTATTTAGGGGTAGACGCACAGATCACAGTCCTCTGCTCGAAAGGAGAGCAGCAACCGAATCCTGCAGCCAGAAGAGAGGTTAGACATGGGCTTTACATCAGCATTTATAGTATAAGAAGCCATGCCCAAGTGGGCAGGTAACTTAAAGGCTACTGGCTGTAGGAATTCCTACAGCAATAATTATTTGCAGGTGATATGATAATATACATAATTGACCCCAAAAAATTCTACCATGGAACTCCTACAGCTGAGAAGCATCTTCAGTCAAGTGATTGGATACAAGATCAACTAAAAAAATCAGTAGCCCTCCTATATACAAATTATAAATGGACTGAGAAAGAAACCAGGGAATTAACACCCTTCACAATAGCCTCAACTAATATAAAATATCTTGGGGTAACTCTAACCAAGCAAGTGAAAGATCTGCATATAGTAGTATAGTATTTGTGGTTTTGTCTTTTTTTCTTTTTTTACTGTTTTTATTTAGTTACACATTTTTCTCTGCTCCTCTCCCTTCCTCCCTTCTCCTCTTGTACCCTCTTCTATGACTCCCACACTCCCAATTTACTCAGGAGAGCTTGTCTTTTTCTCCTTCCTTTGTAGATCCATGTTTGTCTTTCTTAGGGGCCTCTTTGTTGTCTCGGTTCTCTGGGGATGTAGGCTGAATTTTCTTTGCTTTATGTCTAAAAACCACTTATGAGTGAGTACATATGATATTTGTCTTTCTGGGTCTGGGTTACCTCATTGAATATGGTTTTTTCTAGATCCATCCATTTGCCTGCAAATATCAATATATCAATTTTTTACCACTGTGTAAAAATCCATTGTGTAAAAGTACCACATTTTCTTTATCCATTCTTCAGTTGAAGGTCATCTAGACTGTGTCCAGGTTCTAGCTATTATGATTAATGCTGCTATGAACATAGTTAAACACATGTCCTTATTGTATGATTGAGCATCCTTTGTGTATAAACCCAAAAGTGGTATTGCTGGGTCCTGAGGTAGGTTGTTTCCTAATTTTCTGAGAAATCACCATACTGATTTCCAAAGTGACTGTACAAGTTTGCACTCCCACTAACAATGTAAGTGTGTTCCCCTTGCTCCACATCCTCTCCAGCATAAGTTGTCATCAGATTTTTGATCTTGGCCATTCTGACAAGTGTAAAATAGAACCACAGAGTTGTTTAGATTTGCATTTCTTTGATGGCTAAGGATGTTGAGCATCTCCTTAAATGTCTTTCAGCCATTTGGGATTCATCTGTTGAAAGTTCTCTGTTTAGGTCTCTACCCCATTTTTTTATTGGATTATTTGTTCTTTTGAAGTCAAGTTTCTTGAGTTCTTTGTGTATTTTGGAGATCAGTCCTCTGTCTGATGTGGAGTTGGTGAAGATCTTTTTCCATTCTGTAGGCTTCCAAATAAATAAAGTTTTTCTGAAGATCAGAATGCAAAACAGCCATACTAGTCAGCCATAAAGGCCAGACAGTGGTGGTACATACCTTTAATCCCAGCACTAGAGAGGAATATAAGATGGGAGGAGATAGGCCTTACTCTCAGTTTCAGTCTTGGAATTCGTGAAGGCAGAATCACCCATTTCAGTCTGAGGTAAAGGCAAGAGTCAGTGATTGGCCACTTAGCTTTTCCCATCTTCAACTTAAACCCCAATATCTATCTCTGAGTTTTTATTGTCCAGACAGTGGTGGCACATACCTTTAATCCCAGCAGACACACAAGTCATTCATAGAATTCTTATGCTCAGTATCAGTCTGAGGATATTGGAGAAGATATCAGAAGATGGAAAGATCTTATATGCCCATGGATCATCAGGATTAACATGATTAAAATAGATATCTTACCAAAAACAATCTACAGATTCAATGCAATTCCCATTAAAATTCCAACACAATTTTTTTACAGACCTTGAAAGAACAATACTCAATTTTGCAAGGAAAAACAAAACATCTGGGTAGCTAAAACAATCCTGTACAACAGAGAAACTTCTAGAGGTATCACCATCCTTGATTTAAACTCTCCTGAAGATCTACAATAATAAAGATGACATAGTATTAGCATAAAATCAGACAGGTGGCTCAAGGGAATCAAATTGAAGAGCTAGAAATAAATCGATATATCTATGAATATCTGAATTTCCCTCCCAAAAAGCCAAAATTATACATTGTACAAAACAAAGCTTCTTCAACAAATGGTACTGATATAACTGGATGTCCACATGTAGAAGAATACAAATGCATCCATATTTGTCACCTTGCACAAAATTCAAGTCTAAGCGAATCAAAGACCTCAACACAAATACAGTTACACTTAAGGTTATAGAAAAGAAGTCGGAAGCAACCTTGAGAGAATTGGTCCAGGAGACAACTTCCTGAACTGGACACCAATAGTGCAGACACTAACATCAACACTTAATAAACGGAACCTCATGAAACCAAAGTTTCAGTAAGTCAAAGGACACAGTTAATAGCACAAAATGGCAGCCTACAGAATGGGAAAAGATCTTCACTAACCCCACATCCAACAGAGGGATGATTTCCAAAATATATAAAGAACTAAAAAAACTAGATATCAACAAACCACATAATCCAATTAAAAAGTACAGTACATATCTAAAAGAAAATTCTCAACAGGAGAATCTTAAATGGACAAAAAAACACTTAAGAAGATGTTCAACATCCTTAGCTATCAGGGAATGCAAATCAAAATGACTCTGAGATACCATCTCACACCTGTCAGAACGGCTAACATCAAAAACACAAGTAACAGTTCATGCTGGAGAGGATGTGGAGCAAGGCTAAAACTCCTGCATTGCTGGTGTGACTGAAAACTTTTACAGACGTCTTGAAAGTCAGTGTGGCAGGTTCTCAGAAAACTGGGAATCAATATACCACAATACTCAGCTATACCACTCTTGAGAATATATACAAGAGATTCTCAATCATACCACAAGGACACTTGCTCAGCTGTGTTCATGGCAGCTTTATTTGTAATAGCCAGAAACTGGAAAACAACCTAGATATCCCTCAACTGAGGAATAGATAAAAAAAAAAAGTAGTACATTTATACAATGGAATAGTACTCTGTTAAAAACAAGAAAGTTTGAAGGCAAATGAATGGAATTCGAAAAAAAAATCATTCTGAGTGAGGTAACCCAGAACCAGATAGACAAATATACTATGTACTCACTCATAAGTGGATATTAGCTATAAAATATAGGATCACTGTGATACAATTCACAGACCCAGAGATTCTAGATAACAAGGAGGGTTCGTAGGGAGACACTCAGGTTCCCCTGGGAAGGGGAAATAGAAGAGATTTTGTGAGTGGACTGAGGGTGGGTGGGACTGGGACATGAGTGATCAGATTGCAAAAGACAGAGAGGGAGAGTACTGAAAAGAGACTACTGGAGGGGCATTTGGGTTCATGGAAAAACCTGGCACAACAGAATCCCCCAGGAATTTACAAAAATGACACCAGATAAGACTCTTCACAATCGCAGATACACACCCTGAACTGGCCATCTCCTGTGATCGATCAGGCTTCAAGTGGAGAGAGCGGTAAACCAACCCAGCCACATAACCTTGGATTTACAGTCTGTCCTGCCTATGGGATATGCTGAGGTAATGGTGGCCTAGAGATTGATGGAGTGGTCAACCAATGATTAGTCTAGCCTAAAACCCATGTCATGAGAAGGAACCCGCCCTTGACACTGCCTGGAGTGCCGGGACCCACAGGCTGAATGACCCAGAGACCTAGGATAGGACCAAGCATGACTGGAGGCAAAAATGTCAATGTAAAAACGCCTAATGATATTCTGCTACACACATAGATTGATGCCTAGTCCAACTGTCATCAGAGAGGCTTCATTCAGCAACTTATAGACACAGATGCAGACACACAGCCAAACATTAGGCAGAGCTTGGGGAATCCTCCAGAAGAAGGGAAGAAAGGATTGTAGGAGCTAGAGAGATCAAGGACACTGAAAGAAAACCCACAGAATTAACTAACCTGGACTCGTAGGGGCTCACAGAGACTGAACTGACACTCTTCATATATGTTACACTGTGTATCTTGGTCCTCTTGTGGGACTCCTAACAGTGAGAACAGGGGCTGTCTCCAACTCTTTTCCTGACTTTTACTTCCTCCTGGGTTGCCTTGCACAGCCTTAATACATGGGGAGGTGCTTAGTCTTACTGGAACTTGATATCCCAATTCCATGATTTTTTGATACTCATGCCTTTTCCTAAACAGAAATGGAGAAGTGAAAAGGGGGGAACAAGAAGGGCTATGGGGGAGGGACTGGGAGGAGCGGGGAAAAGAAACCCACAGCTGAGATGTAAAATAAATAAATTTAAAAAAAAAAAGCAAAAGAAAGTAATGCTAGAAAAGCATGCTCTCTGTGGGAGAAATAAGAGGACACAGGATGGGACCTTGCTTTGTAAATGCTACCTGTTCTACCATTTGTTCTGTCCTCACTTCATCTCTGCTCAGAGATTATATGAAGACTTCTCTGACTTCACTCTTAAAGTCCCTGTAATTCTTTAAACTGTTTGGTAGACCTCTTATGCTTCAGAATAAGGGCAGCAGCATCCCATTCTTGACACAACACCCTGTGATTGCAGCATATAGAGAAATAAAACTGGAACTCACATGGAAACTCCTTCCCTGTCGGCTGAAGGTGCAGAGTTTGGAGTTTGCCTAGCTTGTTTTAAGTCTTGTTTTGGTCCAGTATTTCCTCACTATGCTCCCTTTTGGAACAGTAATGTATAACCTGTATCACTGTATGTAGGAAGTATATAATCTGCTTTTTTATTTACTTTTGATTTTACAGGTGAAAATTGTAGTTAAGAGATTGCCACGAGTCTCAAAAGAAACTTTGAACTTTGAACTTTCAAATACTGTTGAGATTTTGATAGACTATGGGAACTTTTTGAAGTGGACTGAATGCAGTTTTTCATTATGATATGGCTGCAGGCTCATGGAGAGTAGAATGTGGTGGTTTGAATGAACATGTCCCCCAAAGGGAATGGCACTACTAGGAGATGTGACCTTGTTGGAGGAAGTGTGTCACTAGGGGTGGGCTTTGAGGTTTCAGATGCTTAAGCCAGGCCCAGTGTCACTGCCTCTTCCTGCTACCTGTTCATCCGGATGTAGAACTCTCAGCTACCTCTTCAGTAGCATCTCTGCCTTCATGCTACCATACTTCCCACCATGATGATACTGGACTAAACCTCTGAACCTCAGTCAGCCCCATTTAAATGTTTTTCTTTATAAGAGCTTCTGTGGTCATGATGTCTCTGCACAGCAATAGAAACCCTAACTAAGACAGCCCACAAAACACTCTCTGGCCACCTGTTACATTGCCCAACAAGTCTCCTCAAAAAGGAAAAAGCACCACTGATCCTTAAAAGACAGCACCAGTGTGTCAATCCCAGTCGTTAATTTGCTCATTTGGCACATTCCTTTTTAGGCTGAGTGTGAGAAACAAGCAGAGTGCTCATTTCCTACCCCTGCCTCTCCTACAATGGGTCTTTTTATCTTATAGTCATGCATGATCCCTGTAATGCCTCTCCTTTCTTCTAAATACAAAGTTTAATAAAAAGTACATATCTATAATTTTAATAAAGGAAATTTTAAAAAGTAATCATTAGTCTCAATAACTCAGAAGCTCTCTGATCCTCTCCAGGAAGTATGAGCATGACATTTATTCTTGTTTTGTGAATTAAAGTTCTATAATTCTCCTTAAGTTTTAAATCTGGCACTCTGGTTATATTCCCCCTTTCAGACAATGTTGTGCAGGCTGTTCACTGTCTAATACAGCCTACAACAACTGTTTAATCCAAATAGAACTAAACTGTGCCATTCACAGAATGACAGCATCAGAGCTGCTGAACTCTAGGACGCCAGGGCTGTGGCGACCATTTCTGAACCTCCATATAAATTATGATTTTTAATTTTGGCTTCCCAAAAAGAAAGGAGATGACTTTGTGTGCATTTCCTGCCCTGAGCAGCAGGAACAAAAGCCTCAGTGTTCCACAGCTGGAAGAAAGACAATAATGTCCTTAAGGAAGGACACAAAAATTAAGTGCATGAAAATGATTAGTAGCATAAGGAGCCACAAATTAGGACCTGGTGACTAGAATGTGTTGAAAGAATGATTTAAATGGGAATGAATATTGTCAGCAGCCAGTACTATCTTCTATTTGTTACTCAACAAACTGTGCTGTGAGTGAACAAGCAAGCATTTCTGTAGGCAAAACCCCACCAGATCCCAAGAACACTGCTCCTGTGAGGCTTGCAACATCAAGCACAAAAGGGTTAAAGAATAATAAAATAATAATGATAAAATAAATATATAATTCATAGCAAATGTACAGAGCAATAAAGTTCAACGTAAGCAGGATTGGGGTAACTCATTCTTTGAGCTCACTTAGCAATGGTTCTTTGTTTTGAAAAATTTATTTAACTGTTACAACTGCCTATATGTTCTATGTGTCACAGCTCTGAGAGAATTACTGATCTGTTATGAAATGTATGGAATAAATCAGTATCATGGCATGGGTTGAAAAATGAGAAGAATAGTTTATCTTTTCATCATTGTTCATGATTTCTGTCCCCTTGGCCCCAGAAACTTTAACTTAAGAGTGATCTATACTGCATTATCACTGAGTGCCAAAGTCAACATGTTAACAAGCCTCTGACCTCATTCAACTAAACACTCTTCCCAGATAAGCTCTACAAGGCTGTGCACTCTTTGCTGCCATTACAAACCACACAAAATTTCTGGCTTAAAAGTGCAGTTATTTGTTCCCTTTTAGTTTTCAAGGCTGCAAGCTCAAAGTATCAAAATAGAGTTTGGTTTTTAAAGACAGAATCCATCTCATGCCTCTCTTCTTATTTTTCCCCTTTCATTAAACATAGAATTTTTTCTCATACAATATAACCTGAATCATTTCCCCTCCCTCTACTCCTTCCAGCTCCTCCCCACTTCCATTCCCATCCAATCCTTTCCCTTTCCGTCTTTCATTAGAAAAGAGCAGACTTCTATGAAGTAACAATCAAATATAAAAAAATAAAATAAAACATAATAAGGTAAAACAAAAACCATCATATTAAAATTGGACAAGCCAAGCCAACAGAAAAATAAAAGAGCCCAAAATAAGGCACAAGAATCAGAGACCCACTTCTTCACTCATCCAGGACTCCCATAAAAGCACTAAACTGAAAGCTATAGCATACATGCATATTACCTGGTGCAGACTGTGTGGGTCCTGTGGTTGCTGTGTTAGTATCTGTGAATTCATATGAGCTTTCTTCAGTTGATTCAGAGGGCCCTGTTCTCCTGGTGTTTTCTATTCTCTCTGTCTCCCCGCCCACTCCTTCTGCCTCCTCTTCCATGGGGTTCCCTGAAGGGGGAAAGTTGATGAAGCCATCTCATTTAGATGTATGTTTCAAGCTCTCTCTCGCTCTCTCTCTCTCTCTCACATCTGCATAGGAGTCTCTGTATTTGTTCCCATCTGCGAGGCAGCCTCTCTGATGATGACTGACAAAGGCACTGAACTATGAATGTCAGAATATCTTTAGAGGGATTTCATTGTTACTTTCCACTGCACTAGGTTTCCAGAGTGCCCCTCAAATGCATTTCCTTTCTAACTGTCTTGCCTCATTCCCTCCCTCAACCCCATCTCATCTCCCCTTCTCATCCAAACCTCCTTGTCTCTCCACTACATTCTACTCACAAAATCAATTCTATTTTCCCCACCCCAGTGAGATCGAAGTGTCCCTCCCCCCTAGGCCTATCCTCTTTGCCTATCCTCTCTGGGCGTATGGATTGCAGCTTGATTATCTTTTATTTAATGACTAATATCCAAATAAAATCAAATATATAACCATATTTATCTTTCTGGGTCTGGGTTACCTCACTTGGGATGATTTTTTTCTAGTTCCACCCATTTGCCTGAAAATTTCATGACATCATTGTTTAACAGCTGAGTAATAATACTACATTGTGTAAATGTACAACATTACTTTCTTCTCTTGAAGAAACAACACCTAGGTTGTTTCCAATTTCTGACTATTATAAATAGAACAACGATGAGCATGGTTGATCAAGTGTCTCTGTGGTAGGATGATGTATCCTTTGGGTATATGAAGCATCTTTGGATACATGGTATGAAGTTGCTATTAAGTTGCAAGTATGAGATCACATTTTACTTAGTGCTATGAAATTGCCTTTTAGCAGCACTTTCATTATGTCCTATAAGTCTGGACATGTTGTGTGTTCATTTTTATTGAATTCTAAGAAGTCTTTAGTTTCTTTCTTTATTTCTGCCTTGATTCATTTTTTTCATTCAGTAGTGTTCACTTTCCATGAATTTCTAAGCTTTCTGTTGTTTCTGTTATCACTGATATCTAGCTTTAATCAGCGCTGGTCAGATAGGATGTAGGGTGTTGCTTCGACTTTCTTGTATATGTTGAGACTTGCTTTGTGCATGACTATGTGATCAGTTTTGGAACAAGTTCCATGAGGTGCAGAGGAGAAAGTATATTCTTTTGTGTTTGGGTGAAATGTTCTCCAAATATCTGTTATGTCCACTTGGTTTAAGTCTGTGAGCTTTATCTTTTCTCTGTTCGGGTTTTATCCAGATGACTGTCTGTTGTTGAAAGTGGGGTATTGAAGTCTCCCTCCATCACTGTGTGAGAGTAATGTGTGACTTGAGCCAGAGTCCTGGTTCCTTCACAAAGAAGGGTGCCCTTTACCTTCCTAGGCCGGGATGGAGTGGGGAGGGCCTTGGGCTTCCCACAGGGCAGGGCACCATGGCCCTCTTAAGGAAGCAGGGGGAGGGAGAAGGGGTAGTGGGGGAGAGGGAGGGGACTGGGAGAAGGGGAGGAAGTGTAAATTTTTGAATGAAAAATAAAAGAATATTAAAAAAAGAAGGGTGCCCTTGTGTTTGGGGTATAGATGTTGAAAAATGAGGTGTCATCTGGTGGATGTTTCCCTTGATGAATATGAATATGTAGTGTCCTTCCTTATCTTTTTTGATCAGTTTTCGTTTTAAGTCTATTTTGTTAGATATTAAAATGGTACCATCATCTTGCTTCTTAGGCCCATTTGCGTGGGCTATCTTTTTCCAACCTTTTACCCTAAAGTAGTGTCTGTCTTTGATGTTGAGATATTTTCTGGATGCAACAGAAGGATAGATCCTGTTTTCTCATCCATTCTGTTAATATGTATCTTTTCATTGCAGAATTAATGCCATTGATATTGACAAATGATTGTTGACTGATGGTGGTGGTTATGGTGTGTGTGTGTGTGTGTGTGTGTGTGTGTGTGTGTGTGTGTGTGTGTGTGTGTGTGTTGTGTGTCCATCCCTTCTTTTGAATTGCCTGTCTGGAATTGGTTAATCCCTGTGTTTTCATGGTTGTAGTTAACCTTAGATTGGATTTTTCCTTCTAGCACCTTCTGTAGAGCTGGATTTGTAGATAGATATAAAATTTTGTTTTATCATGGGATAGCCTATTTTCTCCATCTATTATGATGAAAAAATTTGCTAGGTATGGTAGCCTTGTCTGTGATCCCTTAGAATATGTGGATCATCTGCCCAAGCTCTTCTGGCCTTTAGAGTCTACACTGAGAAGTTGGGTTAATTCTAATAAATCTGCCTTTATATGTTTCTTGGTTCTTTCCCTCACAACTTTTAATATTCTTTCTTTGCTCTGTATGTTTACTGTTTTGATTATTATGTGCCAAGGAGACTTGCCTTTTCTAGTCTAGTTTATTCGGTGTTCTGTGTGTTCCTTGTACCTTTATAGGCATCTCTCATTTTAGGTTAGAAACATTTTTTTCTATGATTTTGGTTGTAAATATTTACATAGCTTTTGAGCTGGGTTTCTTCTACTTCCTCTATTCCCATTATCCTTAGAGTTGGTCTTTTCATATGTCCCGGTATTCTCAGAGGTTTTGTGTCAGAAGATTTTCAGATTTAAAATTTTCTCTGACTGACATATCTATATCTTTGATGCCTAAGATTATGAAAAAAAACTTCCATCCTTTGTATTCTGTTGGTGAAGCTTACTTCTGTGGTTCCTGTTTGAATTCTCAAATTTTTCATTTCCAGAATTTCCTCAGTTTAGGTTTTCTTCATCATTTCTACTTCCAACTTCAGGATGTGGCAGTTTCAATCATTCCCTCACACTATTTGTGTTTTTATGGATTTCTTTAAGGGATTCAATCATTTGCCCTTTAAGGTCCCCCATCATCTTCATACAGGCTGCTTTTATGTCTTTCTCTTGTGCTTCTGCTGTGTTGAAATATTCAGTGCCTGCTGTGATAGGGTAGCTGGGCTCCATTGGAAACATATTATCCTGGCTGTTATTGATCATCTTTATATGTTGACACCTAGGCATCTAGGATTGGGATGATTATAGGTCTAGGAGATATGATATCTGGTTTTGTATCTGTTGGATGACTGTTTATTTTGTTCCTTGGTTTCTTCTTCCTATTTGGACTTTTCTAAAGTGTGGTAACTATGTGTTTCCTGGTAAAAAAAAATTCTGTGGACCCATTTCCCTGGCCTGCTCAGTTGGTATGTTCTCAGGGAATGCCTGCTGATCTTGAAGGCTGGGATAATGGAATGAGTTGGAGGAAGGACAGTTAGGGGAAAAGATCTGTGTGATCCCTTGGGGATGGGGTCATAAAGGAAAGGGAGACTGAAGCAGGTTTTCTGCTACAGAGCTGGGGATGAGACTGGGGAGATTGGATCACAGGAGCAGTAGGAGAGGCATGCATTTGCTTTCAGCCTACTTGCTTCCCTAGCAGGAGTGGCCGTTGGGTTATCAGGGGTACCTGATGGGACTGGGGCAGGAACAAAGCAGCAAGTGGGGGAAGGAAGATTAGAAGGAGAAGATCTGTAGGATCTACAGAAGATGTGTCCAGGAAGCAGGCAAAGCTGCCACAGGTATTCCACTGCAAAGCTGGAGATAAGGCTGGGGTATTGGATCTGGGGGAAGAGAGAGAAGAGATCTGCATTTAGCCTATCTGGTTCTCTGGTAGGTGTGGCCTGGGAGTTAACCCCTGCCTGCTTGGGCTGGTTAGGAGGAGATGTTCTGCAGGATCCACAGGAGATGTGGGCAGGGCTGTGAGGAAGGCTGCATCTGGTGTAATGTTGCAGAACTAGGGGTGAACCTACACTTCTAACTTGTATTGCTAAGAGTCCTTGGCACTCCTTGCTTGAGCCTATATCATTCTCCATGGTTGCTTTGTTATTTTCATTTCCTTCATTTCTGTATCCTCTGTTTTGTGTGTTTTCTCTCTTCTCTACTTCTGGATTAGGACTCCTTCTAATCCCAGATGATCTCCTCACAACAGCCTCAACTGTATCTACAAAGATTCCTTCTCCAAATAATTGTAGATGTATTAGGTCAGCACAAATAAATAACCAAGCCAGCTCAATAGGAATGGGTATTTTTAATGAATGAAAAGGGAGGAAACTCATGCTACAAGGGTGGGAGGTCCGAAGTCCTATCCGTCCGGCAGACACCGCATGGAGAGAGAGCACACCTGTGTTCTCTTGATTTTGTACCTGGGGTAAGAGTGGCCACACCCCAACTTGATGTGATTGGTTAATGGCTTTTTCCCCATCAAATAATTTCACATTTACAGATTGCTGTTCAAAATATTTTTTGAAGGAAACAATATTCAAACTAATATAAAGCAAGATTAAAGTTATTATTTGAAAGTACTGAAAATATGGAATACTACTCAGTGGGAAAAAACAATGGCATCTTGAAATTTGCATACAAATGGATGGAATTAGAAAAAAACATTCCAAGTGAGGTAACCCAGACCCAGAAAAACAAGCATAGTATGTACTCACTCGTAAGTGGATATTAGACGTAAAGCAAAGGATAATGAGCCTATGGAATTTAGGTAACAAGGAGACACATACATGGATTTCCCTGGGAAGGGAAAATAGGCAAGATCTCCTGAGAAAATTGGGAGTGTGGGGGTTGGGAGAAAGGAGAGTAGAAGGGGGGAAGGATGGGAGAAGGGGAGGTGGGAGAACTTGAGGAAATGGGATAATCAAGATGGGGCAATGGACAAATGGAGAGCAAGGAAAGAGATATCTTGATTGAGGGACCCAGTATGGGGCTAGCAAGAAACTGGCTGGTGTGGGAAGTCCTTTTGTATATGTGTTGCTTTTATTGGCTAATAAAAAAAGCTGCTTTCAGCCAATGGCTTAACAGACTATAGCCAGGCTGGAAGATATGTATATGTAGAGAGAGAGTAAGCAGAGTCAGGAAGAAGCCATGTAGCCTCCACCAGGACAGATGCACCAGAAACTTGCTGGTAAGCCACAGCCACATGGTGATACACAGATTAATAAAAATGGGTTAATTAAAGATATAAGAATTATCCAGAAATACACTTAAGCTATTGACCAAGCAGTGATTTAAATAATATAGTTTCTAAGTGATTATTTTGGGTCTAAGCTGCTGGGAACAAACAAACAGCCTCCATCAACACCTGGCACTAGAGAAATTCCCAGGAATCCACAAGGATGACTCCAGCTATGACCCTAAGCAATTGTGGAAAGGGTTCTTAGGCCTTGTCCTGCAGTCAGATTGATGACTACCTTGTCATCATAGAACCTTCATCCAGTAACTGATGGAAGCAGTTGCAGCAATCCACAGTGAAACACTGACCTGAGCTCCCAAAGTCCAGTCGAATAGAGGGAGAAGCAATAATATGAGCAAGAGGGTCAAGACCGTGATAAGGACACCCACTGAAACAGCTTACCTGAGCTAATGGGAGCTTACCAACTCTGGTCTGACAGCAGAGAAAACAACATAGGACTAAACTAGGCCGTTTGAATGTGGGTGACAGTTGTATGTATGGGGCAGACTGTGGCACCCCTGGCAGTGAGGCCAGGATTTATCCTTACTGCTTCTACTGGCCTTTTGGACTGAACCATTCTCTTTGGAGGGATACCTTGCTTGGCCTAGATATAGTGGAGAGAGCCTTGGTTCTGTCTCAAACCAATGTGCTAGACTTTGTTGACTTCCCATGGGAAGCCTTACCTTCTCTGAGGAGTAGATGGTGTGGGGTGAGGGAAAGGTGGAGGGAGCAGGAGGAAGGGAGGGAGTGTGAAGATAGAAATTTGTGACCCTCTTGGTTCTGCAGCCATTCAGTGCTGTGGGACAATGCTCTTGTGCCCTATAATATGTCACTTGTATTGGTTTAATAGAATGCTGATTGGCCAGTAGCCAGGCAGGAACTATAGGTGGGGCAACCAGACTAGGAGAATTCTGGGAAGAGAAAAAATTCAGTCCATAGCTGCCAGTCAGCCACCGAGGAAACAAGACATGTAGAAAATGAGGTAACACCATAACCATACACTATAGAAATGGGTTAATTTAAGATATAAGAGCTAGTTAGGAATATGCCTGAGCCATTAATCAATTAGTGTTGTAATTAATATAGTTTCTGTGTGATTATTTGGGTCTGGGTAGCTGGGAAATGAAAGCAGAGTCTCTATCTACAGGAGTAGGAACTAGGACTGGTATGTAAAATGAGAAAAGATAGTTTTTTAATAAATAAATAAGAAAGGACTGCATGATTTAAGAGGTGAGGATCTGAATTTATACAACTAGAATGAGTTTTTTTGCAGGAAAAAAAGGGTTTTCTTCTAGTTTATTTTAGTATGAGATCACAACTTTGGTGTTTGTTTTCCTTAGTAGATAAGGGAAAGCAAGTACCTAGTTAATTCTGATGAGTCATCAAGACCAAGCAGGTTAAGAGGGAGAGATTTCACCATGGAACTGTAAATGGGGAAGGAAGACTTACTGAGCATTCTAGGCACCTGGCCCTTAAAAGTCTATCTGGTACGTGAGCTTCAGTCTTCAGTGTTTTCTGTTTTGTTTTGGGTTTTTTTTTTCTTTTACTCAGCTGAGAAAAATCTTTTTTTTTTTTACCTTTCTTTTCTTTATTTTTTTTCCATACATTGTTTTGTTTTATTTTTTCCATTCAAGAACATAATTAAAGATAAAAAAAATTTTTTTTTCCTTTCTTCCCCTTCTCCCGGTCCCCTCCCACTACCCCCCACCCCTCCTCCCTCCCCCTAGCCCAGAGAAAAATCTTTTTCCAAATTTTCCCTTGGTGCTGAGGTACCTGAGTATCCATTTAAGCCTGACTCTAGATGTTTATTTCTTGCTTAATCACATATAGAGTACTTGACACTGACCCACACCCAAACTGAAATAAGCAAATCGGGGCAGCTAAGAAACCAGCCAGTGGCACAGAATTTGTGGGAGTGGCCAACCAATGACTAGTCCAACTTGAGGCCCATGCCAAAAGGTGGAGCCCATGCTTGACACTACCTGGATGGCCAAGAACCAGAAACTGGATACCCCCGAGGTCTAGGATAGAACCAAATACAACTGGCAAAAAAAAAGTCAATGAAACGATTCCTAATGATATTATGCTCCACTTGTGGACCAGAGTCCTAGTATATTTATCATCAGAGAGGCTTCATCCAGCAGCTGGTAAGAACACAGATACAGAGACCTGTGCACAGCCAAACATTAGGCAGTATTCAGGTAGTCCTGTGAGAGAAGGGGAGGAGGGATTGTAGGAGTCAGAGGTGGAGGACACTAGAAAAACACAGCCCACAAAATCAACAGGGCTCATAGACTGAAGGGCCAATCACAGAGCCTGCCTGGGTCCATGCTAGGTCCTCTGCATATATGTTATGGTTGTGTAGCTTTGTGTTCTTGTGATGCTCCCAACAGCGGTAGTGGGGGTGTCTCTGACTCTTTTGTCTGCTCTTGGGGCCCTTTCCCTCCTACTGGGTTGCCTCGTCCAGCCTTGATATGAGTGTTTGTGCTTAGTCTTATTGTTAATTTGTTATGTCCTGTTCAGTAGATATTCCTGTAAGACCTGTTCTTTTCTGAAGGGGAACACAGGAGGAGTGGATCTGGGGAGAGGGGAGATGGAGGGGGGCTTGGAGGAGTGGAGGAAGGGGAAACTTTGGTAGGAATGCACTGTATGAGAGAAGAGGAAAAAAGAATAAGAGATCGGCTCTCTTTCTTCAATCATACAACCACAAATCCATTTGTATCAGTCATGTTCCTCATTGCTGTCACAAAGTACCTGAACTCAATGAAGGGTTTTTCTTGGTGCACAGTCTGAGAGTGCAGTTGTGCTGCAAGCAGGATCCTGGGGAGGCAGCGAATCACCTTGTTTCCACAGTCAGGAAGCAGAGAATGAGGGATGCTCTTGTTCTCTTCTCTTCAGTCTAGGATCCCAGCCCATGGAATGGTGCTGCCACGTTAATGTAGGTCTTCGCAGCTCAGTCAGCCCCTCACAGGCACACCCAGAAAGCTGGCCATCTTCTAGGTGGTCCTAGATCCTGTTGGGTTGACCATATTAACCACTTAAGGTGCAGATTAAATCAACTGTTTAAGATTCAACAGATGCATGTGTGTTGTTCAGAATCCCTTTCTCTTACACCTCCCTGAGAATCCCTGTGGAAGAAACATATGACATGGAGCTTGTGTGACATTGCAAGGCACATGAGGCAGGAAGATGCAAAGCCAAGACTTCGTTTCTGGTTTTGTTGGTTTCTACTGCTGGTTTCCAATGAAGAGAACAGCTTTTTATCTGGTAATATTGGCATGACCACATGCTGACAGTGAGCTACATCTAGCTTTAAGGAATGTAGCTTTTTCCTTTTACTGGAAGTACTTTTTGGAAGGTTTGAATCCATTTCTGTCATCGTACTTCATGAGAATCAATTGTGGGTATTTAAAATTGTATTTTATTGTTTTAAATAAGCTTTTTAATAATTTTAATAAACTCACTCTTAAGTGTGACATAATGCTGATTAAAGACATCAACAGCTCTCAGTTCTGTTGCTGAGTCTGCCCTGTGCTCACCTGAGGCTCTCATTAATCATCATTATGCCACAGTCTGTCCTATAATATTGCTTAATTACCATTTCTGTTACCTATCCATCTACTCTGTTAATTGACACAAAATAAACTCCTCAAACCCTAAGGCACTGAAGCAACAGTCTTCCTTGCCTTGCCAGAATTGAGCCCCAGAAGCAGCTTATACATAAAAGATGAAGAGACCCCAAGCTCTTGGAACTCAGCGAACAGTAAACTTAGCAAATGCTGTCTATAAGGAACCTTGTCTTCCTTTTTTCTTGGCTGACTTTAACTTTACCCACCTTTCAAGGCTGAGCCAAATCATTACATCTTCTGTGAATTCTTCTTTAATTATGGCTCTTATTGCCAACATCATAATCTACATCATTCATTTGATTCTGCTCTTATAGTTTTATACTGCACATACAAATATTAACTCAGCTATACTATAAACTTCTTTAGGACATTTCATGCTTAATTACCTTTAATAATTATGAATAAAAGTAATAATAAGTAATAACAGTAACACTATTACTGCTATCCACAATTACTAGGTACTGGTCTAGAAAGTTTACACGAATTATCCCAATAAATTATATCCACAGTCTTTGATATAAGTGCTTTAGTTGTCGTACTTCACTTTACAGGGTAAAATGGGGTGTGTTCACCCAGTTATAAAGTAGCAGAGAGCATACTTGGAAGCCTGAGCCCAGATCTCAAGTTCTAGGCCCTTAAATAGCACTGCTCCTTCTCAGTGCCTGCCAGCATACTTTATTATCTGGTCACTCTCAGCTGGTTAAATGGAAATTTCTGTTTTGCAAGGCTGAAAGAAAGAGAACAGTGTATGAGGGCATGACTTACCTCATACACTGAGGACAGGCAAAGGAGAAACGTTCTAAACCCCAAAGATAAACTATGAAAATATGAGTCACAGATATTTGGAGTGGAAAAAAGTAGACAAAACTATACTGATTTGGAAATGTCATCATGAAATCATTTTTTATAAGCTAATATTATAGGTTATAAAATTTAAAGCATTAAGGTTAAAACATAGGCAAAGAAAGGAATCAAAATATCAGGTGTAGAAAAGTCTGCCTTGGACAGAAATATATCCAAACAAAAATTGAAATCAGGCTAGTGAGAGGCTCAGAGTCCAGCTGCCAAACCTGACACCCTGAGTTTAATCCCCAGGACGCTATACGTTGGGAGATGAGAACTGATAACCCCTGACTTCCATGAGCAGGCATCTCATACACACATGCACACATGGAGACACTCACACACACACACACACACACACACACACACACACTTGCACCCTAAAAAATAAAATTATTTTTAATTGCATATAGATTAAAAATGAATAATGTTTTAATGTCATAAAGTACTTCCTTGATAACAAACTCCTACTCTAGGAGACAGCAGTTGCTGTACCAACAGATTAGAACCTAAACCACAGGCAGCCAGCATCCCCGGGCCACATGCTGTGGGCAGCAGTTAGGGGAGCTGAGAGCAGAATGAAGGAGCTCTGAGTCTCACAACAGAAACCATACAGCGTGATGCATCCGAGCAGCTAGAGATTTCTAGCCTTAATTCATCTTCCCCTAAAAATTATTTTAAAAATAACACATTACATTTAAGAATTTAGAAGATAGGTTAGGCATGGTAATGCATGCCTATAACCCTAGTACTTGGGAGGCTGAGGCAGGAGGATCATGAATTTGAGGACAGCCTAGGATACATAGTAAAAAGGGGGGGAAAGGAATTACAATCAATTCCACCAGTGCACAACAATTAGAAGAAAGTTGAACTAACTTCTTGGGTTTATCTAAATTCTAAATAATTAAAATGAAATTCTACACGCAATGCCTGGAGCCTTAGGAAGTGCAGAGCGCTGTGCTGTAGTACTATCCCACAGAGGCACATAAAGAGCTGTCAGTCAGCATGTCCAAGCTTGAGAACAGGAATCAGCAAATGCCATGAGCAGCTGCACTAACCAGCCAGGGCCAATGGAAACCAACCTTGTCCTGCATGTCTCGGGCTGTGGGAATGGAGCTCCCAGGGTTCTGTTCCATACACTTCAAACCCTTACCCAGTTCTAACTTGACCCCCGAATTTATCCCAGAAGTCATATTCTTCTAGTGACTTCAGACTTTCGCAGGTTTCGAGAACATCTAGAAAGCCTTCCAAGTGTTTTCCTCTTACACACATTCATTCAGAAGGTCAGTTCCATGTTCTAAGCACAGGAAGCTTTTCTGACATCTTATCTACTTTTTGAAGTTATTCAGCCATCCTGTTTTCCATGAACTTTATTTTGCCATCTGTAATTACTGCAGCTACGAAACTTGAATTAGCTAACTTGTGCCCCCTAAAGGCACAAGAGAGCCTCTGTGGCCTCTAAAAATCTCTTAAGCACTCCTACAAAACTCTTAATAAAATAATTCAACAGTACAGTTCTACATACGGATAAAATATAAGGCACATAATAAAGGTCTCAGCAGGTGTCATCGGCATCATTACATATTAAGATAAAGAGAAAAACTGTAAGACCTCTTAGTCTTTGATATATTGTGAGATCTAGCAAATTGCTTAACTTCTCTATATCTCATATTTCTTAGCTATAAAACAACATAATTGAATATGATTTTTAAAAAATTGACAAAATACTTTTATTTTATAAAATAAAAAAAAGCTTAAGTTTAGACATTTTTGCGTGGTCCTGGTTGTGAACTAGATGTGAAAGTCAAGGGAGATATGTGTAACCAAGAAGTACTCATCTAAGAGGGAGGAGCCTCAGCTGAGACAATGCCTCCATAAGGGCAGGCAAGCCTGCAGGATATTTTCATAATTAGTGACTGATGAGGGAAGGCTCAGTCAATGGTGATTGGTACTATCTCTGGACAGCTGATCCTGGGTTCTAGGAGAAAGCAGGCTGAGGAAACCGTGAGGGACAAGCCATAAGCAGCTCCACTCCTCGGCCTCTGCGTCAGCTCCCGGCTCCAGTTCCTGCCCTGTTTGAGTTCCTGTCCTGACTTCCTTCAGTGATGAGCAGTGTTGCAGAAGCATAACACAACTAAACCCTTCCTTCCAAAGTCGCTTCGGTCTTTGGCCATGGTGTTTCTTCACAGCAACATTCACTGTGACAAGGACAGGAATGGGATTGACAGGAGTGGAGAGAGGCTAAGAGAGGGGAATGCAGTAAATAGGATTGAAATATATCCATGAAAGAATATGTCATAATGAAATCCATTCTTGTATATAATTAATATATGCTAATAAAACAGTTGAAAATAAATATTTGCATGAAATTCAAGTAAATGGATAAGTTAAAAGAAAGTCTAGTAAATTAAAACAAGAAGAACACATCAGAGTATGTCATCATCCTGTCCACCTTTGCAAATCAGTATTAAACTGAGAGTATGCCATGTGTCAGTAAGCGTGTTGCTTTTATACAGATACTTAGATGGAACTCACCAGCTGTCCATCAAACTATTTCCTCTTTTGCCCCATATACAGTGGTACTCATTGTATAAGCTCCCTCACAATGACATACTCTAAAGGATATATGTGGGAGACCTCTGCAGGACCAGGCCTGAACAAGCAACCTTTGCAGGGCAGGTTTGAGCCAGCGACCTCCACCTGACCAGGCTTGAACCATAAACCTCCTCCAGAGCATGCCCGAGTCAGGGACATATGTGGGAGCAGGTCTGAGCCAGCAATCTCCATAGAACAGGGCTCAGACAGTGACCTTCTCTGGATCAGGCTGGAACTGCAACCTCAACTGGACCAGGCCCAAGTCAGCAACCTCTGCTGGAGCAGGCCCAAGACAGGGACACCCACAGGAGCAGGCCCTAACCAGTGACCTCCAAAGGAGCAGGCCCAACAAAGTGACCTCTGTGAGCAGGCATGAACTACCTCTGGGATTGCAGAGCACAATCCAGGAGTGCCAAGTGACTTCTGGGAATGGTGAGTGACCTCTGAGGTGACTGAAAGCTTGGCCCTGACTCCACCATGAGGAGCAACCATCTGAGCCTTGGATCCACTGGCACCTGGAAGAGTGATCAACAGAGACACAGCTCCAACTACACCAATCAAAGGAAAAGATAGGTAGACAAGGTAAAAACACACTCAGCAAAACAAAGAAAACAACGTGACACTAACAAAAACGAGTGGCTCTAAAACAGCAAGACCTGAACACCCCAATACAGATGATGAAGAAGAAAATTACCTTTAAAAGGAGAATATTTGAGGCCCGTAAAGAGGAAATGAAATATTCCTACAAAGAAATGGAGGAAAAGACAAACAAAAAAATGGAAGAGATCAACAAATCCCTTAACGAATACCAAGAAAAAGCAATCAAGCAGATGAAAGAAATTATTCAAGACTTGAAAACTGGAAAAGAGACAATAAATCAAATACAAACCAAGGGAATTCTGAGAAAATATGGGAAAAGAATCAGAAACCACAAATTCAGTAATAAAAAGCAGAATACAAGAGATGGAACAGAGAGTCTCAACTTGAAGATACAATACAGGAAATTGATTCATCAGTCAAAGAAAAACTTAAATCTAACAAAAGCTTAACACAAAATAGCAAGGACATATGGGACACCATGAAAAGACCAAACCTGAGAATAATAGGGATAGAAGAAGGAAAAGAAGTCCAACTCAAAAGCACAGAAAATTTATTCAATAAAATAAGAAAAAAAAACTTTCCCAACCTAAAAGAAAGATATGGCTGGGCAGTGGTGGTGCATGCCTTTAATCCCAGCACTCGGGAGACAGAGGCAGGTGGATCTCTGTGAGTTCGAGACCAGCCTGGTCTACAGAGCTAGTTCCAGCACAGGCTCCAAAGCCACAGAGAAACCCTGTCTCAAAAAAACCAAAAAAAAAGAAAAAAAGAAAGATATGCATATGAACATACAAAAAGCTTACAGAACACGAAATAAACTAGACCAAAAACAAAATTCCCCTTGCCATATAATAATCAAAACAGTAAACATACAAAATAAAGACAGAATATTAAGAGCTGTGAAGGGAAAAGGCAAAGTAACACATTAAGGCAGACCTATCAAAATTATGCCTGACATCTCAACAGAAACAATGAAAGCCAGAAGGTCATGTCAAGTATTATGCAGATATTAAGAGAACACGGATGCCAGGCCAGACTAACATACCCAGCAAAACTATCAATCACCATAGATGGACAAAACAAGACATTCTGTGACAGAACCAGGTTAAACCAATATCTAGTCACAAATAGCACTACACAAAGTACCAGAAGAAAAACTTCAACCCAAGGAAGTTAGCTACATCAAAAAAAAAAAAAAGCCCAAAAACAAGATGATCTCACAGCAGAAAATCCCAAAGAAGGAAAAAAACACACACAATAACATCACCAACAATGCATCAGGCTTCAAAATGAGATCTTTGATCCATTAGTATCTAAATTTTGTGAAGGATATTAGATACAGGTATAATGTAGTTCTTCTGAATATGTACACCCAGTTTTACAGAATCATATTTTGAAGATACTGCCATTTCTCCACTATTATGTTTTTGTTTCTTTGTCAAATATCAGATGGTGGTAACTACAAGTACTCATGTTCTGGCCTTCTATTCTGTTCCATTTTCTACATGTCTGTTTTGTACCAGTACCATACTGGTCTTATTTCTATAGCTCATAATTTATACTGAAGTCTGGAATAGCATCCTTCCAGAATTCTTTTCACTCAGTATTATTTTGACTATCTGGAGCCTATATGATTCTGATTCTATATGAATTTTAGAATGGCTTTTATCTATTTCTGTGGGAAAATTTGTGGACATTTTGGTTGGGACTTCCTTGAAGCTATAAGTTGATTTTGCTAGGATTTTTTTCTTATTAGTTCTACTGTGCAATGAACATGGGAGGTCTTTCCATTTGCTGGTGTCTTTCTCAAACTCTGCAAAGATTCAAAGCTTCTATTGTAGAGGGCTTTTATTTCCACTGTTAGCTTTACTCAAAGGTACTTCATTGTCTTTGATGCTAACATAAATGGGAGTGTGTCCTTGATCTTTGTCAGAGAGTTTGCTGTGGGTGTATAGAAAGGCGACTGATTTTTGTAAGTTGATTTTGTACCCTGTCACTTTGCTGAAATTGCTGGTTGCTTCTACAAGTTTTCTTGTGGAAATTTTGGAATGTCTTTTGTGTAAAATATCGTGTACAAATAGGCATAAGTTGACTTCTTTTTCTATTTGTACTCTTTAATTTCTTTCTTTTGCCTTATTGCTAACTACCATGACTAAAACTTTAAAGGTTTTGAGATGAAAAGAAAATCTCAAAAACCATTCTAATCAATGCAATTAGGGCTGGTCTTAACTACCAGCATCCTCCTTCTCTGATTTTCATTCCCTTTCTCTGAGTTCCTGTTTGATATTTTGAGAAGTGTAATTCTTCCCTCATGTGGTATTTATCGGACTCAAATAAGATGATGCATGTAAAGTCTATGTTCATTGAAGGCATTCAGTCAATCTCAGGATTCTATGAATTCTACCTCACTTTGGCCTTAAATCTTTTTGTAATCCTAACCCTTTACTGTTTACTGTGGACTGTAATATACTTTTCATTATCTTCAGTACCCAAATATATAGTTTTTTCTCTGCTTTTTTCCCCTTTTATTTTTTTATACACCAATCAATCCCAGCTTCCCCTCCCTCCTCTCCTCCTGATCCCCCTACCTTACTCTCACTGCACCCACCCATCTGCTCCTCAGAGAGGGTAAGGCCTCCCCAGGGAAGTCAACTAAGTCTGTCCCATCACCCCTTCCAGGCAGGAGCAAGGCCCTCCCCACCAGCATACCTAAGCTGAGCAAGTTATCTCCCCATAGAAAATGGACTCCACAAAGTCAGTTCATGCATTAGCGTTAGATCCTGGTCCCACTGCCAATGGCCCCATATACTGCCCAAGCCGCATCATTGCCACCTGTATTCAGGGGGCCTAGTTTGGTCCTATGTAGGTTCCCCAGTTGTCAGTCCAGAGTCAGTGATCTCCCACTAGCTTGGGTCATCAGATTCCATAGGTTTCCACATCATGGTCTTGACACCTTTGTTCATATTATTGTTCTGCTCCCCCCTAACTTCAATTGTGCTCCAGGAGTTTGGCCCAGTAATTAGTTGTGGATCTCTGCATATGCTTCCATCTGTTTCTGGAAGAGGGTTCTAGCTTCTCTGGGGTTTTACACTGTAGGCTGATTATGCTTTGCTTTATGTCTGGTAACCACTTATGAGTGAGTACATACTATATTGTCTTTCTGGATCTGGGTTAGCTGACTCAGGATGGCTTTTTCCAGTTCTGTCCAGTCGTCTGCAAATGTAAAGACTTTATTGTTTTTTGATGGCTAAGTAGTACTCCATTGTGTGAATGTACCACTTTTTTATCCATTCTTCAGTTGAGGGGCATCTGGATTGTTTCCAGGTTTTGGCTATTATGAATAACACTGCTATGGATGTAGTTGAGCAAATGTCCTTGAGGTATGAATGCTGTTGGGAGGCCGCTTGTTGGTTCCTGGCTGTTCAGCCTCAAAATAATCACACAAAACTGTATTGCTTAAATCACTGTTTGGCCCATTAGCTCTAGCTTCTTATTTGCTAACTCTTATATCTTAATTTAACCCATTTCTATTCATCTGTGTATTGCCACGTGGCTGTGGCTTACTGGCTAAATTTCCATCCAGCATCTGTCTCTGGTGGGGGCTACATGGCTTCCCTCTTACTCTGCCTCCTTTCTCTCAGCATTCAGATTAGTTTTCCCCACCTACCTAAGTTCTGCCCTATCAACAGGCCAAGGCAGTTTCTTTATTCACCAATGGTGTTCACAGAATACAGAGGGGAATCCCACATCACCTCCCATTTTCTGTTTAAACGAAAAGGAAAGTTTTAACTTTAACATAATAAAATTACATATAATAAAACAGTTATCAAGCAAGAATTACAGTTACAATATTTATATCTACTTTATCTTTCATGATAACTAAGAAAAACTATAATAAAAACTATCTATTTTTTAACTCCATCAAAGACTACAGAAGGATATAATATTACCTAAGTTAACAGGAAGTGCATTATAAGCTACTTCTAGAACTTGAGAATTGACAGGGACATCTCACTGCCTGGACAGCCACCCAAAGTTCTTCTGTACCTTTGGGCATCCATATTCAGCCTAAAGGCCCATAGTATCCAGCAGACCTTTCCTTGAAGCAGGAAACTTCAAAGACAGTTTTACCTATATTGGAAGTTTGTCAGTAACATTTTTTGTGTCCTGCAAAATGTCTGGCAGACTCTTTCATGAATCAGGAACCCTGAAGGACCATCTTACCTTTAGGCAAGTTCAACAGTCATTTCTCTGTGGGTTCTGAATGTCCAGTTCATCAAGCAGTCCAGGCAAGAGCAGTTTCTTGCCCAAATGGCTAACCAACTCCATAAGGAGCCTCTTTGATGCCCATCTTCCTCTTGAAGTAATTGGTGCTGCCAGGAGCAGATGTGTCTCATTGTCATGAAAAGTCCTAAGTTCTTAAACATTTTAAATGACATATTCTGAAGGTCTCTGAAAGATTTGAAGAACACCTATCTAACTGAAATATATTTCTGTACGTCTAGAAAATCTAACTAACATGACTACAACCTTGACTATTATAGATGACTCTCTACCTATATTTCTTAATTATGCATTACATTTTTATTTTTTTCCATACATTGTTTTGTTTTATTTTTTCCATTCAAGAACATAATTAAAGAAATAAATTTTTTTTTCCTTTCTTCCCCTTCTCCCGGTCCCCTCCCACTACCCCCCACCCCTCCTCCCTCCCCCTTCTTCCTTGAAAGAGGGCATGGTGCCCTGCTCTGTTGGAAGTCCAAGGCCCACCCCCATCCCTCCTGGCCTAGGAAGGAGTGCATTCAAAAAGACTCGGTTCTCAAAAAGTTAATGCATGCAGAAGAGATAGGTCCTGGTGTCATTGTTTGTGGGTTCTCCATCTGCCAACTTTCGCCGCCACATTCAGAGAGTCTGGTTTGATCATATGCTCATTCAGTCCCAGTCCAGGTGGATTGGTGTGCTCCCATTAGTTCAGGCACACTGTCTCAGTAGGTGGACCAGCCCCTCACG
>PVIU01015804.1:0-47031 GCA_004026605.1 Ondatra zibethicus
TATAAAGGCAACCACAATACAGCCTTCTTGAGAATGTTCCTATAATGAGAAAATTATCAGAAATTCAGATGAAATAAGATGAAGCAACAGCTCTGGATGCTTCTGATTTAGATCTACTTACCTTTGAAAGCAAAGACACCAAGCACTAGCTTTGCAAGCATCAGACCTGTGATACCACAATTTCCAAAAGTCATGCTGTCTTTTAATATTCTGCCATCATGATTTAGCATATAAGTACCTGATGAGACTACATATGTCACAGACCTAGGGTGAAACCTGCTACTATTATCTGCTAAATGAATATAGCAATAACATGATTCCTGATGACATTTTGCTATGCCCATAGATCAGTGCCTCCTTCAAACCTCATCAGAGAAGCTGCTTCTTGCAGTAGACAGGAGTTAACACAGAAACCCATAAATTGAGCAGAGTGAGATACTTTGGTGCATTCATTAAATCTCCATTCCTTGAGGCACAGGGATCTATGCAGAAGAGAAATCTCTGCTAAGAGCTAAAGAGGATGGTAAGCATCAAGGAAATATTGTCTTCCAGACACAACAAGATTGATGTACATTCTGTTTCTGAGATTATAGCAGAATGCACAAGATCTGTAGAGAAAGGATTTGGCAACTTAAGGGGGAAGCTATCACGAAGTCCGCCCCCAACTATAAAACTATTGATGCTTGCAGGTAAAAGACAATCTGAATTTTTTTTACACCAATGGAATGTCTGTACTAGATTATGATGATTAATTTTCATTGCCAATGATACTGAATATAGAATTATATAGAAATTCAAACACACCTCTGCAAACTTATGTCAGGTTATTTCCAAGAAGTATTGATTAATGAAGGAGGAAATATTTTGAAGGTGGGTGGCTTGATCTCATGGGTTGGGGACCCAGATAGAAAAAATGAAGAGGAGAAAGCTAGAAATGACACACATACCCATATTTCTGCTTCTTCTGTGGTGGGAGCAGTTTCTACTTTTCCCTCCCAGTACTATGCTGCTCTCTCATGCCTCTCCACTCTAAAACTGTGATTCTAAATAAGTCATACTTAAGTTTTTGCCTTAGGCATTGTATCATCCTGAAGAAATAAATTAACATACAAACCTCTATCTTCTTCAAACTTACAAGAACCCTAAAAATATAGGTATCATTCACCCCATTTGAAAGATTGATAAATCAAGGCCAGAGAGTCTGAAAATTTTCATAATATTATACAAAAAGTGGACTGGAAACATTAGTTACACTTTGTTTCTCCAGAATGCTTACATCTGCTATTTATTCATTTGAGACATTATTTTCTGTAGCCCAGACTCACCTTAAACTCACTATGTAGCTGAGGATAACCTTGGACCTGCTGCTGTCTTTTACACAAATGTACTACTATGCTTGTTTCGTTTTTTGTTATCTGATATATGAAACCCCTGGTCCGGCAGTGGTGGTGCACGCCTTTAATCACAGCAGTTGGGAGGCAGAGGCCGGAAGATCTTTGTGAGTTTGAGGCCAGCCTGGTATACAGAGCAAGTTCCAGGATAGGCTCCAAAGCAACAAAGAAACCCTGTCTTGAAAACTAAGAAAGAGAGACAGAGAGAGAGAGCGAGATAAAGAAAACACCGAAATTTTTGGCTGGGAATGTACTTCAGGGGTGTAGTGCTTAGTACGCACAGGGCCCCAAGTTGTTCCCTAACATAGAACAAGAACTATCTTAACACATGGAAAGTACGACAGACACTGCTCCCTTTCCATAGCTCTTAAGGCAAATATTCCTCACATCTCCCATCCCTTCAAGCTCTGCTCCTTTATATGCTTAAAAACTCCCAACATCACTCAGTAGGCTAAGATGTAAGATGGGTTAGAAAGACGCTGTCACTCCTTGCAAGTATTACATTGATCTTCCCTCAGGTATGAAATAAAGAGTCCACTAATTCCTATTTTTTATGGGTTGTTATTAGAATTAAATAACGTAGTTTTAAAAGATTAGATATAATGTAGCCACCCAGCAAAGCCATTTTAATTCCTCTCACAGGCTTTCAACCTTGGCTTCATTTTAAACTTTCCCAGTCAGGTTGTATTTGATCTCGATTTATAAGAACTTTGCCTCACATTAACATATCAACACAGTTTACACTCTGAAGTAGACCTAGATTTCTAAATTGATAAAATGCCAACATGCTAGGTATATTTATATGTGTATTTGACTTTGTATAATTATAATCTGGCATTAAATATAAATTAAATTTATCTCCTACTTTATGGATAAGAACTTCTTTTTACCCTCAAGACTCCTATAGTAGAAATGATCTAAAGATTTACATTCTTTAAAGAGTACATTCAAGTTGCTTCCCAGGGAAGGGACCGCAATCCCAGTAGAAGCCACATTTAGCCAGAATCTCCCATTGTCTCTGGCCTCCAGCTAGTTAGTTCTCATAGCTGAAACAGAGGTGACAAGTGTGCATGAAGGGAGCTTCACGCCCCAGTGAAAGCATCTTTCCACTACTGCCAATGAGGGGAGAGTTTGATCTTAATATAGCATCTGAGAATGATGTAGGC
Organism: Ondatra zibethicus; assembly: GCA_004026605.1. Taxonomy (NCBI): domain Eukaryota; kingdom Metazoa; phylum Chordata; class Mammalia; order Rodentia; family Cricetidae; genus Ondatra; species Ondatra zibethicus. The sequence goes on from PVIU01015804.1 coordinate 2,558, forward strand.
GAGACAGGAAAATGTCACAGTAAATAATGTACGGACCGTTCCCCAATACCCTGAGCAGGAAGTTTAGACTCAAGGCACTTCTGTCTTATAATGCTCAAGAGGAAGTTCTAAGCCTAGCTCAGGCAATTTATAAGATAGATTGGGAAATACTTCTATTTCTGCTGACTTGAGTTCTTCCAGCCCATGGCAAGGCCAAGATGGGGATGCCCCTTGGGACTGAGGGTTGGTGCAGAATGCAGGTATTATCAGCTTATGTGACTTGGAATTATCCTGGTATCATCTCAGCGCCCTGAGGCAGAACTGTAGAAAGAAATTGCTGTACATATAAACACTCAAGTGGGAAGTACATGATACAAAAAGTAGAATTAGAAGTTCAGTTTATAAAATATAAGAAAGTTGTTCAAGATTTTAAGCTATGGTCTCTGGAAGAAAAGGAAGAGGATCTCTCTCAGCCTCAGATAGAGTTTCCTAAGCAGGAATTTATGGAGGGGTGGCTGTCATAGGAACAGGGAGGGATGCAGGAGCATTCATGTCACAAAGCTAGCAGCCACGTAGTATTCTTAGGGTTAATCTCCAGATTATACAAGGAAGTTCACAGCATGAATTTAGCTATAGGGCTCATCCCACATTAAGGAGAGGGGTCAGGAACTTTGAATTCTTACATGAATTCAAGTGTAGTAAGGCAGAAATTTCCTATGGAGAAGGCTGATTGCAGTCTCAAGAGACAGAACAGTTAGAGCTATTGAGAAGACAGTGTTCAAGGTGTTGGGACCAGTTCTACTGGCTGGATAGAATAAATATGGACAAAGACTCAGTAAATGCCATCATCTCATCTTAGAATAACTTCTGTCATATAAGTGTACCTGTTGGTATCTATGTCTCTATTATCTAATATCTTCTATCTACTGTATCTCTCATCTTCCTATCATTTATTATCTATCACCTATCATTTACCATCTTCTATCATCACTATGCCTATCATCTATTTTCTATAACTTATTTGTTTACCATCTTTTTGTCTATCAGGTGTCTATGTATCAATATTCGATTTCATTCATCAGGTATCTATCAATCAATATTCGATTTTGCATTTGTTTACCTACCTGTTATTCATTTCAGGCTTTCCTTACATGTTACCATACTCACAAATTATTTCCCTTTGTTTCTGTCTTCCCACATTTATATCTCTAAATGACATTTTAAAAACTCAGTTTTTAAAAGGGTAGAATATAGATATATATAATAAATATATTATATTATAGAATATAATTAGGACCCCTGATGTAGTAAGCCACAAAAATAAATAGTATTACCTCTGATATGAGAACACTTTATGTTCCTGGCCTGTCATATTTAATCTCTTGTGCGTTTCATTTGCACAACTTTCTAATTCTAGTTGCAAGATCAGACTTTTAAACCTTCCAAACTTGGTTTCAAAATTGAACCCCCCAAATTTAAATATTCTCTCCATAAGCCTTGGCCTGGAAGACAGGAACATGTGCACTGTTTGCTGCTCTTTTCAGACTATCCTCTCTGCTCTTTGAAGCGACTGGGTGTGAATTGCATTGTATCAATTGTCCACTGCTGCAATACTGCAAAACAAGCCACTTCCTAAACTATAGTAATAAGCACTTACTTAGTGGTCAGATTGCAGGTTAGTGTTTCAGGGTGATATGTTCCTTACTTATTGTTGAGTAACAGATTATCTCCAGACTTAGCAATTTAAAAACAATGCACTTTTTCCTTGTCATGGTTTCTGTAGTTCAGAAACCAGGTACAGCATAGCAGGGTCCTCTGGCTCTTGATACAGGTGATGTACTGACTGAGCATACAGCGATGATGTCAACTAGGGACTGGGAATTAAGGCATAGTTTCCTGAAATTTGCCAGGAAACATCAGTTCCTTTATATGTGTGCCCCCTCGCAAACCAGAAACTTGCTTCTACCATTGCAATGGTAAGAGAGTAAACAAAAATGACAAAAGAACCAAACCTCAATTTTGTAGCATAATCTTAGAAAAAATGCTGTGTCAAGTTTGCTACATTCTGTTTATTTGGAAGAACTCACCAGGTCCAGTCCATATTCAAACAGTGCCACAATAAGGACATAAATTGCAGCACCGAAGGAAACCATACAGTATGCTGTCTACCACAGCCATGTTCTGCTGCTTAGATTCTCCTAGTACTGACTGAACTCATCATCTCTTCGTGAGACAGCAGGGTGTGCAGGTATTCCTTTGTCTCTTTACAGTCTGTCCTTGATCCCAGTAGATGGAATAATACAGGTCACACTCCAGTGACTCTTCCCTTTGGAGCAAAATCTTGAAATACCTCCGACATGTCCTGACCTGTGTTTTCTAAGTGATTCCAAACTCAATCACAATAACAACTGGCAATGAAGTTTAGCCATTGCAGGTAGTTACATTCTTTGAGCCTTTCCTAAAAAAATCCTCTTTAAAATTAGCTGAGGTTGTCATAGTGATAGCAGAAGCACAATGAAATAAATAAATACCCCAATCCTCAAGAGGTTCATTGTTAGAACTGGCATTCCTGTGGCTCAGGAAATCAGTTTGATAAGCCCATCTTCCAGGTGCAGTCCTTTATTGGAGAAGTTATCAGTCCATTTTTTCCAAAGGTGTGAATTTAGAAGATAGGAAAAAAGGAGCCACTGATTCACTCCAATGCCTGTCAATATCACCATCTCATTACATCATCTTGAAGCAGTTATCCACCCACCTAATGAGCAAATATTCAATTCATGAATATTTTGTCATTCATAGCCATTCTGTCAATAACATTTCTGTCCGAATTCATGGAAATATTGATGTCCATGTAGATCAGTGTTTCCCAGTGAAAGCCACAATTCAATTCTAATGAGAAAAACTTTCATCTATGTATCACTATCCCTTGAGTTGCTGAGTATTTGATCTACCCAACTCATGCTTATGAATCTCAAATATGCTATAATTTGGAAATTACTCAGCTGGATGAGAAATCAAAAATAAGTAAATTGAGAGCTCTGTAATGGTTCACGTGACATCAACATGAACTAATTTAACATGCATATAGATATGCACACACAGATATTTTATGTATATAGTTATGAAAATTAACATATGTAAATATGTATATAATATAACACATAAATTATATAATGTACATGTATTAGAATTGCTAAAGAAATTAAAAAATAAAATAAAAACAGAATGGGAGAAGTATTGTGAAATGCCGACTTCCTGATGTGATGTGAATATTGTCCTCCTAAAAAAAAATGATTCAACTAGAAATAAGCACATCTGCACCCAGATATTGATTCCCGTTCTTATTCTCCAATAAAAAGAATCAAAACTCCTGGGGAAATTACTTATGCTAATGTGGGACAGTAAAAATAAAAGATGAACCTAGATTATAGGCTGCAGAAATGGCTCAGCAGTTAATAGTACTCCTCTTTCAAAGGTCTGGAGTTCAACTCTCAAGCACACATTTTAGACAGCTTACAGCTTGACCTAATGACTTAATCCTAGAGAGTAAAATATGAAAAAGGAAAAAATGATACATTTTTATTGAGAAAGCTGACAAAATGAATTTGAGTAAGTTATCAATGTCAGATTAAGCAAGCTGATGAGATTCACCCTTTGATGTAAGGCAAACACCATTGTTGTAAGAATCACTGATGTAATGTGGGCACCGTTATTGGTTTTCTTTATTGAAAACAGATTTCTTTTCATATAATTTATCTGATTACAGTTTCCTATAGACTGAAGGTTCTCTGTCTTTCTGGGCTCCTGGACAAGTTTCTCTCTGTCCGCCTGTTCTGGAATACCCACTCAGAGGCTTTTTATCAGTTACAATTGTCTGGTCAGTGACCTAGGCTATTACAAGCTAGCTCTCTCTATAAATTTACCCATTTCTATTAGTTTATATTTTTTCATGAGGCTTGTGGCTTGTCACTCCACATCTTGCTTCTTGGGTGGCTACGTGGCATCTCCTCCACTCCACCTACACTCTCTGTATCTTTGTTTGGACTTCCTGCCTAGCTTTACTCTGCTAAACATCTGACCAAAACAGCTTTATTCATCAACCAATAAAAGCAACACATATTCAACAGCATACATAAGGACATCCCATATCATCTCCCCTTTTCTGTCTAAATAAAAAAGAATACTTTAACTTTGAAATAATAAAATTACATACAATGAAAGAGTTATCAAGCAAGAATTACAGCTACAACATTTAATCTATTTGTATTAGTTAAAGTTAAAGAAAATACTGTATCATCTATCCTATCTTTGTGAGTCTAAGTTTTATATCTAATTTAACTTTTATTATAACTAAGGAAAATTATAATTATATAACTATAATCTGTCTTCAATTCCATCAAGACCCCAGAAGAATATAATATTACCTAAGTAAACAGGAAGTGCATTGCAAGCAACTTCCAAAATTCTAGAACTGACAGAGACATCTTGCTGCCCGGACAGTCACCCAAAATTCATTTTCAATGTTGGGCATCCATCTTCAGTCCATAGGCCCAGGGCATCTAGCTGATTTTTCAGTGAAGCAGGAAATTTGAAGATCTGTTCTGTCTTGGTCTGGCAAAGTTCATCTGTTGCTTTCTTCTGTGTTCTGCAGAATATCTGACTGTTTCCTCTGTGAAGCAGGAATCCTGAAGGACCATCTTGTCTTATCTTAGGAAGTTCAGGAGTCAGTCTCTTATTGGTCCTGTATGTCCAGTTCATGGAGCATACCACCAAGCAGTCCAGGAAAGAACATTTGTTTTTCCAAATGACTAGCCTTATCACACTGAAGGCAAATTCCATAACGAGTTTTTTTATATGTCCATCATCCTCTCTGAAGTAATTGATGCTTCCAGAAGCAAGTATGTCTTATTATTGAGAAAAGTCTATGATCTTAAACCATTTTTATACCATATTCTGTAGGTTTTTGAAGTGTTGAAGGTTATCTATTTAAGTGAAATATATCTCTGTATATCTAGAAAACCTAAATAGCATGAATAAAGTTTAATTATTATAGATTACTATCTATTAATCTGAATTTCTTAATTAAACATTGGATTTTAAATGAGCTTCATAAACATGATACCTTAAATAAGAGTAGAAATATATATGTATATGGTATAACAAAATTGACATTAAATTTGTATCAATGGACCAAAATCCATACCAATGTAAAGTATTCATTTTTAAATCATATTCTTTTTAAAAAAAAAGATTGGCTGTGACCATTAACTATTTATAAACAACCCCTTTTAAATGAGAACAAACATTTATAAATAATCATTTTGGGAATTTGGGCATAGATTTCACCAAACTGCTTCCTGCTGTTTTATGGATGAAGTATTAGGCTTCACAAATGTTGGGGGGGTCTTCTTGTTCCATCAACCCATATTAGCCTATAAGAAATCTATAGATTCCCATCCTCTGTGGAAACAAATCAGAACCTCTTTTCCAAAGTAACATACCCTTAGATTCAAATTGTGAAGTCAAGGTGCCTTTAAAATATTTACATTGGTTTAGCTTAGCCATCCACAGAATCCAAAATACATAATCTAGACTCTGTATAGTTTCCATCTTTACATGTATACACACATACACACACACATATATATAATATATATAATTTTTGTTTTAAGGATTCTTAAATAATTATTTTAATCTACAACTATTTCTACTCTTTCTTTTTTATTTCCCAAGTCTATGCACATTTATTAAACACATTGTGACCCATTTAGAGGTCTTTTATGTCTGAATCTGTCCTATTGTTTATCTGTAATCCTTTTATGACCAGGAATATTTTTAAAATGTTTTGATGTTGAAGACCAGACAGTCACAGCTATTTTCCTCTTATAACTTAGCTAAGCATTTTAGCTACAAGACTTAGACTCCTCAGGATAGGACAACTATTGATATAATCTCTGCTATTTGCTAATTACCTATAGAGTGGACATTTAGCATGTGCTTCTTAATTGGTACTGTTCATATTTGTTGCAGTTCTATTTTTTATGTATGTTTTTACCTTTTATTTCTTCATGACAATACTTGATATTTGTTCTTATTGTATATAATTTCATATTTGGTTTAGAACCTTCTTATTTAGACAAAAGAAGGATTGTAGGAATTCATTCAGCCAATAAGCTTTTGAAGCACTGGTCCTTTGGGTGTGGATAGAGGGGCTACATATGCAGTATAAGCTACAAGAAGAAGCATGTTGGTTCTCTTCCTCTGACTCTTGCTTAGCATGAGGAAAGACCCAGGATGGTGGAGAGACAGTGCTAGAACAGTGGCAGCTTCAGCCTTTTCTCTGTATTTGTTAGTTCATCCCTTTCCATTGCAACCCCTTAATAAGTTGGTTTTATTTAACTTTGTGTGGTTACACAACAGTTTCCCCATCCCAAATTGTCCCAAAAATTCCCCACCTCCCCTCCCACTGAAATCTATACCCTTTTTTTCTCTTTATCATTAGAAAACAGATATCTAAAAAATAAAAACCAAAATAAAATTAGATAAAATAAAATCAAACTAACAGGATGGGATCAAAAAACAAATAAAAGAAGAAGAGTCAACAAAAAGTACAAGAAACACATGAAAACACAGAGACACATACATTCATAAACATACAAGTCTCATAAAGACACAAAACCATAAACCATAGTGTATACATAAAAGATCTGTATGGCAAACAAACAAACAAATAAATGCCTTGACAAAATGTTCTGAGACAAAGAACCTCTAAAAATGTCATTCAGTTTGTTTTGTGTTTATCATCCAGTGTTCAACAAAGGGCCTGCACTTGATATTGGTTGTGTACCCAGTGTGACTCTGTTGGAGAAAACTAACATTTCCTTTGGGAGCGGTTATCAATTAGAGTTAGTGTCTTAGTTAGGGATAGGGGCTGTGTCCATGTCTTCTCTTAGACTTAGTGCTATGCAGACCCTATGCATGCTGCCTCGGTCTCTGTGAGTTCATTTGTGCACCAGCCCTGTTGTATCTAGAAGACCTTGATTCTTTAATGTCCTCCACTCCGTCTGGCTCTTAAAATCTTTCTGCCTCCTTTTCCTCAGGGTTTCCTGAGCCATGAGTATGTGTGAGTGGGGGGATTTGATAGAGAAAACTCTAAAACACTCATTTAAAACTGAGTATTCCTAGGTACATTGTCCAGTTGTGGGTCTCTATATTTGTTGCTATCTACAGCAGGAGGGAGCTTCTCTAATGATGGCTGAGCAAGACACTAATATGTGAGTATAGCAGAATGCCATTAGAAGACATTTTATTGCTGTGCCCCTTTAGTAAAACATTAGTACTTGGTTCTCTCCTAAGTTCCCAGCTTATCTAGTCTCATGTTCTTAGCCAAGAGAGCAGTGTCATGGATGGGTACAATCTCATGGACTAGACCTTAAATATAATCAGATGCTGCTTGGTTGCTCCCAGAAGCTTTGTGCCACCATTGCTCCAGCATATCTTGTAGGTAGGTCACTGTTGTATATCAAAATATTTGTGTCTAAGTCAGTGTTTACCTTTCTCCTTCGTAGCATGCAGAATACCTTCCAGGTATAAAGAACACTATTCAGTAGGCTACAGCCCCATTCAATAAGGGCTATCTTCAGCAATAGGCTATTACAAGCAGTTTGTGTAGAGCAAAGACTAGCCTGAACAACAGCATGGGTTTTTACAGGGGTTTCCATAGGACCCAAGTTGCAAATAATTTGATTTGATGTCATTCCTTAAATTGGAGGCTTCATTTGGTAACAAAAGGGCTTTGTATCTCACATTATTTGATGATGCCATTTAGATTTCTTTCATGTATGTACATATTTTAATAAATTTCTACTGTATTAGGCTTCCATCCATATAACCTCTCACATGTCCCTCCCTGAATTCTCTAGGTTAATTTCCTCTTCCCTTCCTCTCCACATTTGACCTTTCCAGTCCAGTCCCTAAACTCCCATACAACCACAGCTTTCTTTTCTACTTCCCTTCCCTAGGAAGATCCACACCCCTCTAGCCCCTTACTCTATATCCAACTGCTGTGGTTATATAGATTGTAACCTCCTTATCAAAGACAAAATTTATAACCTACACATAAATGAATACATACCATATTTGGTTGGTTACATTTTAGTCTAGATTACCTCATGGAGAATGATTTTTATAGTTCTATTGATTTACCTTTGAATTTTATGATTTCATTTTACATAGCAGAGTAATAATGTGTTGTATAAACATATCACAATCTCTTTATCCACTTTCCATTGACAGATATATAGGCTATTTCCAACTTCTGGATATTATAAAGAAGCAGCAATGAACATGGTTGAGCAAGTGTCTCTATAGTAGGATGTAGAGACCTTTGGGTATAAAGCCCAAGAGTGATATAGCTGGATTTTGACGTTGATCTACTTACACCTTCCTGAGGGACTTCTACACTGATTTCCATAGTGGTTGTACAGCTTTTCACTCCTATAAGCAGTAGATAAGTGTTTCCATTTTTCTACAACCTCACCAGCATCAGCTGTCATCTATTTTATTAATATTGAACATTCTCATTGGTGTAAGATGAAATACCAAAGTGGTTTTGGTTTGCATTTCACCATGACTAAGGATGTTGAATTTTTTTTTTAGTGTTTCTTAGCCGTTTGTGCATCATCTTTTTAGAGTTCTACTTAAATCTTTCTTCCAAATCCAATAGGTTTGTTTGTTTTCTTAATGTCTAGTTTCTTGAATTATGTAGTTTTCTGCTTTGTTTAAGTGGCAGTGTCCTTTGCCTTATACAAGCTTTTCTGTTTCCTGAAGTTCCATTCATTTTTGTTCTTAGTGCCTATGTTATCAATGTTCTGTTTAGAAAGTTTTCTTCCTGTACCAATGAGTTTAAGACTATTCCCTACTTCCTCTCCTATCAGTTTCAGGGTATCTGGCCTTATGTTGAGGTTCTTGATTCATTTGGAGTTGAGTTTGTGTAGGTTGATAAATATGGATCTATTTTCATTCTTCTACACATAGTCACCAGTTTGACCAGCACCATTTGCTGAAGAAATGTGTGTTTCTGGCTTCTTTACCATAGATCAGATCTCCATTGATAGTGTGGACTTATGTTTCAGATTTCAATTTGTATAAAAGAAGGCTAATAATTTTTATGTGTTGTGTATCCTGCTACTTTGTTGAAAGGGTTTATGAGCCGTAGGAATTTCCTGGTGGAATTTCTAGAGTCACTTATGTATATAATTATATCATCTTTAAATAAAGATGCTTTAATTTTTTTCTATTTGTATGCCTCTGGCATCCTTTATATGTCTTATTATTCTATCTATGACTTCAAATACTATACTAAATATGTAAGGAGTGAGTGTACAGCCTTGTTTTGCTCCTGGTTTTAGTGAAAATGCTTTGAGTTTTTCTCCATTTATATTGATGTTGGCTGTGGGTTTTAATGTAAGTCACCTTTATTTTGTTGAGGTATATCCCCTTTTTCCCTTGTCACTCCATGACTTTATTATGTAGGGCTGTTGGATTTTGTCCAAAGTCCTTTTCACATCTAATGAGACCAGAATGTAGATTTTGTCTTTCATTCTGTTTATATTGTGGATTACATTTATCCATTTATGTATGTGACCCATCCCTACATTTCTGGTATGAACCTACTTGATCATGGATAATCTCTTTGATGTGTTCCTGGATTGAATTTGTAAGTGTTTGATTGAGAATTTTTGCATCTATGTTCAGAAGGAAAACTGGTCAGTAACTCTCTTTCCTTTTGGGTGGTTTTCTTTTCAGTATGGTTTAGGCAACAGAGTAATAGAAGCTTCATAAAAAGAATTGGGTGATGTTCCTTCTGTTTCTACTTTGTGGAATAATTTGAGGAGTATTGGCATTAATTCTTCTTTGAAAATCTGGTCGAATTCCATGTTAAAACTACCATGCCCTGCCCCTCACCTCATCTGGGAGAACTTTAATTGTGTTGTTCATATTTCACAAGGATGTATAGGTCCATTTAAATTGCTTATCTGATCTTGGTTAAACTGTTGTATGTGGTATATATTCAAGAAAATTATCAATTTAGTTTAGATTTTCTAATTCACTGGTGTACAGGTTTTTAAAGTATGTCTTCATGATTGTCTGGATTTCCTTGGTGTCTATTATTATGCCCCACACTTCCCCCCTAATTTGACTAATTTGGATTATATCTCTGCCAATTATTTAATTTGGCTGAAGGTTTGTCAGTTTTGATTTTTCTCAAAGAGCCAGCACTTTGTTCTCTTTGTTTCGCCGATTCTTTGTAGTCTCTCTCTCTCTCTCTCTCTCTCTCTCTCTCTGTGTGTGTGTGTGTGTGTGTGTACATGTTCCTATTTTATTGATTTTATTCCTGAATTTGGTTAGTTATTACTACCTATTTCTTTGGGTTATTATTTCTCCCTTTTCTTTGAGAGCTTTAAGGTGTGTCATTAAGTTACTAATATGAGATCTCTTCAATTTTCTAAGTAGGCACGTAATGCTGTTTACTTGTGTCTTAAAACTACCATCAATGTGTCCCATAAGATTGGGTGTGTTATGCTTCCTTTTTATTATTCCTTATGTTTTCTTGGATGTGGTTAGCCTCTTCAGGTTAAAGTTTTCCTTATAGTACCTTTTGTAGAGCTGGATTGGTAGATAGATATTGCTTAAATTTGGTTTTATCATGAAATGTTTTTCTTCTTCTATTGTGATTGAAAATAACTATTGCTGCATATTATAGTCTGGGATGGCATATTTGGTCGCTTAGAGTTTATAGAACATACACCCCAGCCCTTCTGGCTTTTAGTCAGGAAAGCCAAATATCATGCTAATAGGTCTGCCTTTAGGTATTCCTTGACCATTTTCCCTTGATTATTATGTGTCTTGGCAAATTACTTTTTGGCCCAGCCTATTTGGTTTTCTGTGTGTTTCCTTACCTTTACAGGCACTTGTTTCCATAGATCAGGAATATTTTCTTCTATGATTTTTTTCTGAAAATATTTCCTGTCTTTGACCTGAATTTCTACTTCTTACTCTGTTCCCATTATTTGTAGATTTCCTAGATGCTTTGTGCTTGGATTTTTTTTTCCAGACTTAAAATTTTCATTGACTGATTTATTTTGTTTTTCAAGACAGGGTTTCTTTGCGTAGCTCTGGTTATTCTGGAACCCCCTGTGGTCTCAGACTCACATATATCTGCCTGCCTCTGCCTCCTGAGTGTTGGAATTAAAGGCATGTGTAACTGCTGTCTGGATAGGTTTGGGTTTTCTTTAGTAAAGTAACTATTTTACTTTAATGTCTTCAACTCTCTTCTTGTTATTCCACTGTTTGTGTCTTCATTAATGGTTTTATTTATATCCTCTTTAAGATTCTTAAACATACTCATAATAGCTATTTTGGAGTCCTTGCCTTGTGTTTCAACTATATTGCATCTATCAGACACACTGTAGCAGGATTGCTGGGTTCTGGTGGAGTCATTGTCCTGACTATAAAGAATTTTGCTCCCACACTGGTGTCTAGTAAGCATCTAGGTTTAGGATGATTGTACTCTTAAGTGTTAATATCTGGTCTCTTTTGTTGTTGTTGTTCGATGGGTGTTCTCGCCTTTGCTTTCTGTTCTCCTCTCTTGAACTTAGGAGTGTCTGGTAGCTCTAGGTTGCCTGGAACATAGTTTATTTGAGTCTCTGCCAAGTGTGGACTGAGGGATTCTGGACAGAAAGTTTTTCTAGGTCTTGGGAGCAGACAAGAAGAAATGGGGATGGGATAGAAGGGGATGGCTAAGAGGGTCCACAGAAGTGAAATCTCTGGATCTGTCTTGAGTATTTGTCATGTTCCCGGGGAATGGATGTGGAGAGGGAAGAAAGATTCCTGCAGGTGTTCTGCTACAGGACTGGGGATGACCCTGGATAACTAGAGAAAAGGAAGGAAAGTGAAGATTGCTGTGTTGGTTTGAATGAGAATGATCCGTATAGGCTCACATATTTGAATGCTTAGTCATCAGTGAGTGGAACTACTCAAGAAGGATTAGGAAATGTGCCTCATTGGAGGAAATATGTTGCTGGTAGTGAGATTTGACACAGGTCCAGTGTCTCTTTCTTCTTGCTGCCTGCAGATCATGATGTAAAACTTTTAGGTACTTCTCCAAAACCATGTCTGCCTGCATGATACCATGATCCCCACCATGATAACTGACTAAACATCTGCAATTTAAGCAAGTCCCAATTAAGTACTTTTAAAATAAGAGTTTCCACTGTCATGGCGTTTCTTCACAGTATAGAAAACCAACAAATATAATTGCCTACTTGATTCCCAGGCTTCATAGCCAGTCGGTTCCCTGGTGGAGAGTGCCTCCAAGTTTTGGTGGCTAACACAAGGAAATACAATAAGGGAGGAAGGCTAAATGAGAAGACCTTAGGAATTCCTTGGAATAGGAATAGGGAAAGTGTAAAAGGAAATGTCCTATCAGGTATTCTGTTATAAGACTGGAGATAAGACTGAGAAATAGGAATTGGAAGACTTGAATGAGAATAAAGATCACCTGCCTGATTTCTAGGCTGGAATGTCCAGTTGGCAAGTACCGTTAATGTAATAGAAGCACCATTGATAAAATATGACACCGTGGATGGGATGTGAACACCATGAATGTAATATAAGAGAGGTAAAAAAAAATCCACTCGGGCAAAGTGGATCTTCCTCCCTCAAACATGGAGCACTACTTTGATCCTCAATGTCACCTGATTCTACAGCTTTTTGTTTCAGTGAGAAACAAGGAATTTTAGGAAGACAATTTGAGCAAGTTTCCACCATTATATTGACCCCCACACCTATATCTTTATTTTATTTTGCCCATATGCCAACTGTGTGGTTGGCTTTATTCTCTATATCAACCCCAAATAATATTGCTTTCATTATAGCTACAGATGCCATTATGGCCCAAATCATCACCATCTCCCACTTGACTAGATTAGTTCTGTAACTGCAAGATCTATCCTAAGCATCTGTGCCCACTTCAGTCTGTCTTCAACAGAGCCGATAGGCATTCCTTTTCTACAAGTCTGATTATCTCTCTCTGGTCCGGGTCCCATTGGCTCAGAATTGAAACAGTGATTGGAAGTCCACGGAGTAACTCTGGTTAAATTTTAACTTAATAGTAGTATCAGTTCCTCTGCAAGAATTAAAATGCTATGACTTCCTCTAGCAGATAAAGCACTGTACCAAAGATAGCTACACAGTAGCAAGAGATATAATTGGATCAGACCACACTGTCATTCCCCCCAACCTCCAAAACTCGTCACACCAGGTCCCTCAGCTAGGGAGCTGGACTGTGTACGCCCTGCAGTTTTTCAGCTCCATTCAGGCTGGGTGCCTTTCATTGTTTCAATGCTATTATTTCATGACATGTTCTACATGTTCATCCTGTCCAGTCACATCAGCCTTTTTGGTGTTCCTTGGATGATAGCTACCCACATACATTTGTCCATATATTTTCTACAACTTTGTCTCCTCCTTGCATTGGGTCTTTATTTTAAATGACACATTTTCAAAGACAGAATTTTACTAGCTTCCTATTTCATACTATTCTTATTTCTTTTCCACTACCTACCAGATTCCTGCTTATTTTTTCATAGCAGTAGCCCTCTAATATGGAATATTTAATTTGTTGCATATGAACTGACACCTGCCACCTACAGAAATGCTTCACATGAAAAAGATTTTTCATTGCTAGCTCTGTGGCCCCAAGACCTAGAGTTCTACCTGATACATTGCAATCATTCAAACACCGTAGATGCAAGATTTTAATGGCAGAAGGAGTGTGCTATTATTTTCCTCTGGCTCAGTTCTCCTCCACTAGGAAGCAAAATTGCTTTCCTTCCTAGTGTCCATTTTCATTTGAATATATTTTCTTGAGCTTTTCCAAATCCTCATTTCTTATCTTCCATAAATATTCACTGAAACTTGCTTCATTATTTTCCTGTCTACTAAAGACAATATCCAGATCTAGCTAGATTACTTGAAATGTTTAATGGGAGACTTCATTAAGTAAACACTTAATCAGCAAGTAATGAACATAGAAAAATTTATTTCTTTAAGTTTCAACATATACATGTATATTTGGCATTCACTTTTAAAAGATATTAGGAAGTTTAAGAAAATGATATTTGAAGATGATTTTAAAATTATGAAGTAGTCTCATTGAGTAATAAATACAGTAATCATCTCTGTTGTTGTAATAATTAAACACATAGCAAAACTAATTGCTTTAATAGCATTTAACCAAAATAAACCAGTTTCAAAGAAGAAAGATGTGTGTTCCTTTCTAACAGGAATGATTGTGTTTTCCCCATGGCTATAAAACATTAAACAGAATTGTGAGCTCCCTATTATCTATGGCAAATATCATTTTATTTTCTTACCAAGTGACTACAGTGTCATTTTCATAGCAATATCTCATGACTTGCCAATTTTGGCTTAACTTTATCAATCTCTTCCTGTATTTACAACAAAACAAATCCATTTTTTTTACAGAAATATGTCATCTGATGCTCATTGTTTGAGCTCAGCTGGAAAATTAAAAAAGAAACTGAATTTTGAAGAGAGAATAACACCACCATTTGGGAAACTTTGGGAACATGTCTCCAATGTACAATACTGAAGCAATTAGATTTCAAACTCTGAGCTATTGGCATCAAGTTGAGGTCTAGAAATAACACAGGAGAGTTTGAGAAATGGTTAATGTGGGACTAGAAGTACTGGTTGCCATATTCATAGCACGGCTGTGCCTTTATTCCTAAGAGTTATGATGGTAAATTTTAAAAGTTATTTCTGGCTTCAAAAATTCATGCTGTCAGGGCAGTGCAAGGCATACAAAGGAGAAAACTGTTATCTCCATACCAACTCTGGAAAATGGTGATTCCTTGGCTTGCATCAGCTACAAACATGAACAAAGGTTATGAAGGCCACAAACAGCTGGTCTCTATGTACCAGATATTAGATCAGTCAACATGTTTGACCCTTTTGTTTGGTGTCAACTTATTTAAGTGAGAGGTGAGAGTTTTAATCTTAAAAACCCTTTGTATACTCAAGAGAGGATTTCTTGATGCCATGCAAGTAGCAAAATACATTAACTATCTTTTTTAATTTTTTGGTTTCAGAGAGGGTTGTTTAGCTTAAGAAACATGTATTATCAAAGAGGAAAAGAGTTATCTACTAATTTAATTACATAGGTGTCATTGTTTTATCTTATCCATATCTTATCCTTCATACTGATCGCCACTCTGGAAGATAGGTTTAAATCTCTCTCCTCCCTTCCTTCCTCTTTACCTCTATTACCCCCATCTGTCTCTATCTCTCACTCTTTCTCTCTCTCACTCACTCATACTCTCTTTCCTTCCATAAATTAATCTGCTGATTGTACTTTTTATCATCAGGGGCAGAAACTAGATGTAGTCATTAGAAAAAAAAATCACAGACAGTTCCCAAAACTCAAATCCAACCCTTCAGCTCTTATCCCCCTGCTTAGGCTACTTCTTTCACAGTCTTCTCCCGTTTCTGCTGAGGAGATGGGATTCGTCAGGGATGCCTGCCTCCTCTTCTACAGACACACAAAGCTGGTTAACATCAATGTCAGTGGAAATTAGGGAAGTTGCTGTCTTCCTAAAGGTTATCTCTACTGAGTTTAGAAAGTGATGCCTACAGCATCTCCTGGGGGCGGGGGCTGTCCTAATGATCCCTACCATACTTCCTAAGGACCCTTACAATCCTTTTTGAATTGGGTATAACCTTATCATCCTTACACCTCGTTAACCAAGGCATTCTTTCCATAGAAGGACACTATCTTTGGTGAATGGAATCAAAGGATAATTTAAGAGACAGGCTTTTACTCATAGCAAGTTAAGTAATAGTTAGAGGGTCTTGAGCAGAAGAAGGCACACACTGTTCGAATTTTTGAGGCTCTCCTCACTGCTTTCTAAGACATGATAAGAGAGAAGGAGAGCTGGAAGGCTTGCACACTAAGACAGGTGAGCGATGGCCAATTGTATCCGGATGGCAAAGGTAAGGATAATAAGAAGGGATCCCTCTGCAAATGATTTTTAGAAGACAGAGCTCCCAAAGCTTGTGGATAACTGCATACAGCGTATATGAGAGATGGCACCTAGATTCCAGCCCTAGAAAGTAGAGAAAGTTGCAGAAAATGGAAAATTCTATTCAGAACAAATTTAGGTAATGTGCTGTAATTTGTGGCTGTTTCAGGGAGAGTTATAAACTTTAAAAATAATGAAGTAATATTTAGCCTAACCACAATACTTTCTACCTTCTTCCCTTTCCCCTTGACCTTAAACTAACCCAATCCTTTGCTTCTCAGATCAGAAAAACTGTTCATTGGAACTTAAAAGGAAGATTTACATTCACCAGGGTTCTCTCAGGCTAATTACATAAATAAACCCCCAGCTGGATCAAGATGATGCTGTTCTTAAATCTCAGTGATAATCACACTGTGGAGCAAAAATGGATCATCATAGGCTCATGGTACTGGCAGTATGAAAACATACATATGTCATACACATGATTCTGTGTATGAAAAATGTTCTGCAGTCATTTACTATGATATAAGAATTTCATCTTTTAAGGAATATTGTGAAGACATGGGATATTGTAAGAGGAAGTGAAGCATTCCAGCCTACAGGGAAGCTTATAAGTCCAGGAAGTAAATAACTTAGTATCTTCAAGAAAGTGATTAGCTACATGAATACCTTACATCTGAATCCTATATAAGCGGTAAGGACAGCTGAGAGAACTGGAGCACACTGTCCAACATTCAAGCAACTGAAAAGTTTAGAGGGGGTCCTTTCCAAGAAGAACAGTTTGTCTGACAAATTTCTACACAGCCTGTCTGGGACTTGATCTTTTGGGAACTTGGTTGATCTGAGAGAGAGCCTAGACTTTTTTTTAACCTCAGTTCTGGTGCTTAGGATCATATTGTGATACGTGCAAAGCAAACACTTTACCAATGGAGCCATCTCCCTAATCCTCTGGTTCTTTGCTTTTGTACAACTGCAGTGTCTAAGAGAGAGGAGAAGTGGTATGTACTGTAGGTGTATGGGTAGCTTCTGCAGATGTGGGGGGGGATGTGTGGGTGTGTATGTGTGTGTGTTTACACTGGGCTCCTGTTTATCCAAACTGGTATATTCATGTATGGATTTCTTCAAAAGAGGTTTAAAGATATCTCTAGTTGCCCTCTAAAAGTACTGCACTTTGTCTCAGGGTCTTTATTCCTCCCTCCCTCCCTCCCTCCCTTCCTCCCTTCTTTCCTTCCTTCTTTCTGTCGTCTTGTCTCATCCCATTCATTACTTTATATTAAGTTCCTGGTGTTTTCAGATTAGCTTAAACTTCTATTGGCATCTGGATTATGAAGAAAGTTCTGAAATGTTGAGTAGTCTCCAGCAACTCAATAAGAAATCATTGTCATAGATCTTCAGATCACACCAGAACAAAGCCAGGCTCTGTGACAGAATGCCCAGACATTATGAGTACTATCTCACTGAAAGAGAAAATGTATGAAAAAGGAGCCTGTAACAAGAAGGTCATGTGTTTCCAGAAGCATAGCATATGTGTGGGAAGGAACTTGGGAATTCTGATTTACTAATAGCAATGTTCATATTCTTTTCAGTTATGTTTTTTCTACTCAACAACAAGAAGAAGATCCCACCCATCCCTATAGCTAAGAGAGTATGCCTTGACCTTTGCTTGTGTGACACCCTTCATGGGAAGAAAGGAATGAACATCTATCCATCAGAAAACAAATGAAAAAAATAAAGTAAGGTTACCACCAAAGTACAACATAGTGAACCAATGAGTTTTATTTTGGTTACCTATAGGAGAATTGGTGAGGGGCTACTCAAAGGATCAGAAATCACTCAAAGACAGCTACATCACCAAAACTCTATCTCAATATGGGTGACAGCTCATGGCACCCACCTGAAAAGGGTACTACAAATTGTTGGTAGAACTTGTTGGGAAGTACACTCCAGGTTTCAATAATATTGAATTTGGGACCATGATTTCAGGATATGATGTTTTGGAAGACTGATGACATATAAATCAAAACAGTTTTGTTACATCCTTCTCAACACCTTTCTATGAATATCAGGTTTTACTCATATCACAGGTACACCGGTATTTTTGCCTAATTTTAGTGCTCCAAGAAAGCTGATTACCAAACTAGAGAAAGAATTATAGTTAATCAGATGTTTGATTAACCTTGAGACTCTATGTGTGAGTGCCTTGAGATGGAAAGGTCACAAGGAGTCCTTCCAAATCTCTGAAGATACGTTATTTAGGCACCATCAGTTCCTGTTCACCTATCAAGTTGCCACTGAATGAAGGACAGATGCAAGGACAGACAGTGTCACAGGGGACAGATTTATCTAAGCCATGGCTATTAATTCAGACCTGAGGATCAGTCCTAAGGTGACTGATTCCTCTGCTACGTGGAACAGATGCTATCTGTGCCCTTGACTGTCACTGTAGGGAAACTCAGGTTTTCAAAGCCAGCCCCAGGATTTCATTGCCTGAAGGCTTTCTACAGACTAAGACATTCACTTTGTAACCTCTTATCAGCTTTAATTTCTAACTCCTATCACCACCAAGCATCCCTCCAACTGGGACTGATGGGAATTGGTTTTCTGCATTATTAGTAGGGTAATTCTGAGTCATAGTTTACATTGAGCTTTGAGACATTCCCATTGAGAAGGGAACACAGTTGCTTACTGTTGGTGACATATACTTCGTTGGCTACTGTTTTCTCCCGGCCTCACATTCCTGTCACCATATCAATGTATTTTGCCTTTCATATAAACTATTTACATTGAAATCCTTACTGTAATCCAGCCTTTAAGACACCCGGAAAGGGAAACCTCTATAGCTCCAAGCTACAATATATACAGAGGTCAAGTTAGAGAAAAGCAACCAGAGATCTGAATGTATTTGCAAAATTTGTGTGTGCTATATAATTCATCTCAATGATGACTAGGGAAATGTGCCTGTCTACTAGAGGAGGGACCAGAGTGACCATGTAAAGGGAAAACAGATGCACCCAGCCTGCGGCCTAACACATCTGCTGGATGAGCAACGACTATAATTTTCCAGGAGGAGACAATAAAGAAATCCACATAAAACTTTTTATTGTGTAAGTGACACTAGTTATTATAGTCAGCAATCAGAAAGCTACCCTGAGGACAGAACTTTTCTGCCTATTAATGTAGAGAGAATGGCTAGCCTGCTTCCCAAGCCTCCAAATGTAACATTAGGGATGTTAGGATCCGTTCCAAAAAGAGTTATACGACCAGCAAAATACAAGAAAGATGTGTATTACAGGAAAGATAATAAAATAAAGTCTAAGTATTTCAGAGCTCTTGGGGCAAATTGAATCCATGGGAATTGAAAAATAAAGGGCTTGGGGAAAATACAGCCTGTGTAACAGATGATGAGACAATAATATGTATCTCCGTTTTATGAAGGGTGAGTTCTTTTAGACCCAAATTTATAACTGAGGCTTTTCCAAACATATAAGACATTATTTTATACAAACTTACAGTTTGGGTATTAATCACCATGTCATACTGTATGGGTTTATTATTCTATGTGACAGTAGTAGCAAACAATTGAGAAAAAATGATTAAAAATTCCCCCAGGTGAAGCTATCAATATCTTTTCTCACCTGGAACCATCTTCTAACTTTCCTGTGGTATTGATGTGGGCCTTGGACTGTCAGCATCTGGGGAAACATCCAGCACACTGTTCTCCAATTATCCTGAAACTACACTTAGACACTGGTCCATGGGCTCTGCACTGGTCCCATAGTATGTAAGAGCTGGAAAAGACTTAGGGGTCACATGTACTGTACTATCATCATTAGAGGTGTGTGTGTGTGTGTGTGTGTGTGTGTGTGTTTGTGTGTGTGTGTGTCTGGTGTATGTTGAGAAGGGGGTAACAATGAACACTGCTATGGTATATGTTTTGAATAGGCCAGTTCAAGTGTTAAAACTACAACTTTCATCTGCTTCTGACCTTATCTCCCTTGCCCTGATAGTTAAATGTACTGATAAAACATATGTCTTGTTTTCATTGCCATCTAATCAGTGGAGAGAACAGTGTATCATGTAGGGCCCAGGCTGTGTCCATCTAGTGGCTTTAACCACTAGCATGCAGTGGAGGGATTTTTAGAAGGTAAAGTCAGAAATATGTTGAGATTGGTGAGCCTGAGCCATAGAGTCTCTTCTACAGTTACGGTGATTGCTGTGCAAATGTCCATAAGTAACATAAATAAATGGTATAGCTGTGTTGTAATAAAACTTTATATTTATAAAATCAAACACCCACTAGAAGTGGGATTCATCTTCTCATCATCAGTGTACAAAGCACAGAAAAGACCAGGATCTGTGGGAGATGTTTTTAGGACCACTTCCTCCTCGTTCTGTAGGTTAGTTCACATGGATTTGCCTAACTACAAGGGACTCTGGGAAATGTATTATAAATGAAAAGAGAGAAAGGCCTTGTTAGTTTTTGACATTCTGTTTTGTCCCACTGAGAAACGATGACCTTTTGTAATACAATGACTATAGAAAAGATTTTCTGAGAATCTAAGCAATTAATTTAAAATGTCATGATGATATGATTCCTCTGGGAATTAGGACCTATTCTAAATCTACAAAGATTTTTTTTCCTGCAAATGTCAGAGAAGCATTATTTAAACAATTTCATTAAATCACTATTGTCCTGAACTTGAGACTACTCATCCTCCCAGGCAAATGAAGTGTATAATTACCAACTGGGAATTAAAGGGTTTCTGATGAACTTCTGTGGGTAAACAATGTCCTAAATAATTTATGATTTATACACAGGAGTAATAAACCTCTATTTTTAAAAGTTTATAATTGTTTACTGAACAATGATCTTTGCCCACTTGCCACCAAATTAATGAGAATTTATATATCCACAAACTTGACTAATAAGTCAAGTTTCTTTTCTAATATTTCCTTAGAGGTTAAATATTTTTCAAATTAGAGTTTTTCTTGATTAATTTGTCAATAGAAAATAGTGGGTTTCTTTTCAACTATTGGGTGTCTATTACCTAAACAGACATACATGAAATTTCATCAAACAGCCTTGCCACAAGAGAAAAGAAGAGATAAATATATCCACTGTAATTGTTCTGGTACCTGCTTAGATTCAGAATAAGTTAAAGTCAAAGAAGTAAAATCTAAAACTCTTGTATTCATTTTTCAACCTTCAATCATTGTAAAAGGCAGAGCTGTGCAGATAAATCTAAAATTTTAATAAGAAAAAATGAAAATAAATGGCGGTTGCTTCTGCCATGTCCCTCTAAGTCACCCTGGACCTTTTGACGGTTTTGCCATTGATAGAGTAGCGGCATATTGCCTATGTCGTGAAAGATCCTTACGTGAAAGTGAATATTACATTTTCAATTTCATTCCTACATCAGTTTGTTTTGAAATCTGGTGCTTTCTTGAAATTCCTTTTGCCAGTATTGTTGACTTCTGGAAGAGACCCTAGTATCAGCATGGTTGCGATTCTAAAGTGTAGTACCTGTAAGGATCTGTCAGAAGTTTTTTGGTTTTTGTTTGTTTGTTTGTTTTCACCATAGGTCACCAAGATTCTGGAGTGAAACCTGAAATTCTGCACTTTTAGCATTCTCCCATATGGCATGGATTCCCCTGGTTCACATTTTCAACAACCTTTTAAAGAACACTAAATTGAAGATTCTCAATTGAGCATCTCACTTAAATTGTCTTAACACACACAAGAAATGCATTAGCTAGTTAATTCCTAGATGTGAGTCTGACTGACTTTAGGCAGTGATAATTGAGGTACCAGTTTTGGTTTCTGATTCCTATGTTGTATATCCAACACGTTCACAAATAGATTTCAGTGCCCCCAACCTTCAATTTTTTTTTGTAAACTTTCAAATATACTCTCTGACTTTTGAAAAAATTTGTTTCCTCTCATTGACTGTCATTGAGATATATGATTTTATATGACTTATACTATAATTCTAGAGTTTACTATTCAATCAATTATGGAAGTGATTTGGGATCCAGCTCTGGAAGCAAGGGCCATGCCCGTTTTGACATATCAAGGCTTTCAGTCAAAGCTGTGAGAGATTTTTAAGCTTGAGTTTAATTGAAGCCATGATGACTACAGGATGAATGACCTTTGGTATCACATTCAGGGATAGCAGCCTCACCTCGTAGACTCAGATGGATATTTATAAGGTACATTCTGATTTCCCAGAAAAAAAATTGTCTATTTGACCACCATAGAGACCAGCTTTGTGCTTAACTGTCTGCAGTCATGCTTTTTCTATACATCTTAACTCACTGACCATCATCTGGAATCACTTTCAATATAAACTACCAGCACTCAGACATTTGGCTACTTTCGTGGGGAAATCCAAGACTGACTCTGCTTTAAAAAATATGGAATGATGTCGCAGCCAGATCTCCTCCTCTCCTCATCATCTCATGCCAACAGGAAGTAGCCAGACCTGAACCAGTGCCCATATATCCAATCCAAGGATGTTGGGTTGTTCAGCTGGAATCTCCAGCTTGGCTTCACTCCTTTCTCTCCAAATCCTGCTCTCTCATAAGAATCATGAAAAGTCCAATTCTAGAGGCAGTGGCTACTCCTCCCCTGAAGCTGCTAGCTGCTCAAGACCATGCCTACAGGGGATTAAAGTTCCCCCCCCCTTTTTTTTTACAGGCATTGTGGTTTAATCTCCTGCCCCCTCTCCATGCCTCACCTCTGGGGACTGGAAAGGTCACCCAGGAGTGCTTTGTCCAAATTAACCTGGTCCTTTAAAAAAATATATGGACTGACAGTGATGGGGGATATGTTTTTCTTGGAAATTTTGGAGTTGTGAACAAAATGCAAATTTGACAAAATACTAAGAAGTAGGAAGACTCCACTTATGTTAGTATAAGACAATAGACAGTGAATCCATATTCAATGTGCATCTGTGGGCAAGATGCGTGTTATGAGGTAGACAGAGAGCTACTGGCTGTGGCCCTTAATCATCCTTCAGAGAGACTGAGATAAAAGGACTGTGCCTATGTTCCCTTTGGTTTTAGTTACTTTTCACTCTTATGGGATCAGTATTCATAAGAACAAGTTATTTAAAGGGGGGAGGGTTTATTTTATTGATAGAGATCATAGAGTTTATTATGATGGGAAAGCCATGACAATGAAGCACAAGGAGACTGGTCACATTGGATCCACAATCAGAAAACAGAAAAAAAATAAGTTTTGAGCCTCATCTTGTTTTCTCAGTTTTATTTGTCTGCCAGCCAAATAGAATAGTAGCACCTGTAGCCTTCCCACCTCAACCAATTTGGAAATGCCCTCAAATTCATCCTTAGAGGTTTGTCTCCGAAGTTATTTTAGGTCTGGTCAATTGGCAAAATTATCCATCATGCTTCTGGACATAGTTTTGTCTAAAAATATCTTTAAATACTATGCTTGGTGATGCTCAGCTTCAACAAATGTTATAACATCTCCTTCAAACTTGAGAACCAGGCCATCTCTTCACCCACCTGGAACCAATTTCTCACTTCATTGAGCAGCTAAGCTTTCCATGTTTATGCTAAATTCCAAAGTTTGAAGGTTGTTTTAACCCATGTTCTATTTGTGAAGGACAAAGTCAGGCTAATGATGATCAATGGGCAGAATGCACAACAGGTGTATGACTAGAATTGAGAATTTATATGAAATATTAATTTTCAATCCAGGCAAGAAATAATCTCAGTATTAAAACTATTTGATCTCTATAAGCCAGCTATTCTCTTTTGAGAGGTACTAATTTGCAAAAGTTTGCAAGTGGTGTATATCATCTTTTCCTCTGAGTTACAGCCAGCATTAACTCTTTAAAGATTTTGATGCATTGGACTGAAAATAGTATCAGCTTTATTTGATTCACATTTTCCTGACTTAAGTGATTTTAGATTTGTTTGGACTTTTAATTTTTCTTGTCATTTCTGTAGTTTGTTCTTTATTTTTAATTTTTATTGATTGGTTTTGGATAAAACCTGATATTACGCTAATGATTTTGTGTCCTGGCCTGAACGTGAAATCCCCTTACTCCTATACACAGGTAGGAGAGTGTCTTCAGGAAATTCATTCAGGCTAAGTTGAGTCTCCATTTGTTTCCCTGTGTTGATGGGCCTGTGTTCATTTATAAACCTCCCTGGGAGTCAGAGAAGATTTCCTCATATCCATCACCCTTGGGTATCACTGCTTGTTGTATCCCTAGAGGAGAGTGAGGCTATGTAAAAAGAATGGTTTCTGCAGTATCCAAAAGACTGGGAATTTGAGTTATAACTTCTGAAATTATTGTATCTAACATGCCTGATACTTTGTTTATTGTAGAAGGTTATCTAATGCTGTAAGACTTTCCTGAGGAAGAGGTGAATGTGTTTCCATTCATCCCAGAGAGGGCACAAATGACAGACAAAGAAATGATTTGTCCTGAAGTCTAGCTTAGTGAACAACTGAGTTTATTGTAGGTTACTTGCAGAAGCCTGGATGACTAAAACGGCAGCTACATCAATGGGAAGCCAACACTGGTATAATATCCATCAAAAAAAAAATGAAAAAGAAAGAAAGAAAAAGAAAAGAAAAAAAAAGCAACTTGCGTCCCTAGAGTTTTCAGTACAACCTGTATGTAGCTCTGTTGTGCACAAAGTTCCTTCTTTCCTGAACTTTTATAATCTTAGGAAGGAGCCTTGTCAATCTTATAACTTTATGAGCCTTGTAAGTATTGTTTACTTCCTGAGTTCTTTGAGTGTCCCTCCTCTCTCCAGGAAGGAATGTTTCAATTCAGAACAAATAACTGTATAAGTAACCTAAGCTGCTCAGATTAGTGAATGAATCCCACATAAATGGAGAAGAGTAACTATCGGTAGCCTGTGAAAGTGCTTCTAGCTCTATGAGGTTAAAGCATGTATACTTTAAATTATGTATTTACTTTATATATACAAATCATCAAGTGGGCAGGACACTCACCACGAGGTGAGGAGTAATTGGTATTTGGTAGCAGCTTGGAGAGAGTCAGTTTTATTTAAAGATGTGATCCCTGTGAGGTTGACCACATGCTAGGTTAATGCCCATTCCCAAGACTAGTTGAGCAACAAAAATTGAGCTTCATGCAGGGTGGGTGAGGGGGGCGGAGTTCAGCATTGGATGGAAAGGGATGGGGTGGTATACAGGGTGATTATGAGAGGGTTCAGGGAGGAGGAGTGAATAATATTTAAAATATATTGTATGATTCCAGAAAAATTAATACAATTTTTAAAGGATTAAAATATAGTAAGTATGAACTCTAGGTTTGACAGCTGTAATGCTGAAGAATTGTAGAGCAAGAGTTCAAATAAAGGGTTTGCATATAGTTCAGAACAGATAGTTCAGCAGTGACTTCAAGGGTACTTTCCAGAATGTTACAGTAATAAATTTGGTAGTAGAGGGTAACATGTCAGAAAAAAAGACAAATAAATAAATAAAATATAAAAACCCTTAGAGACTTTCTCAAACGGTAGCCATTTGTATTTGCATGAACGCTCTCTCCTCAGTATCATTTCCATCATACACTTCTCATAAAATTATCATTTTTCAAGTCACTTGTTCTCCCATTCATATAGTAGGGCAAACGCTGTATCAGAGCGCAGACTTGGTTTTGTTCACTCTTGAGGACACACAGAAACCCTAGAAATACTTCTTGAATTTGTGAGTAGATGTGGAAAAATACATTTTTTCTAGCAGTAATTATCTTAATCCAGCCTTCTATGTGAACAGGTAAATGAATGTATTTGACAAATAATTTAAAGTTAAGTTTGTTGTTATCCTTTATTTTTCCTCTTCGCAATCCTAAACCTTTCTTCCCCTGGAGGTAATGAGTTGTTGAACATGACTTGGGAATTGCAGTATACTTCTGTGAGTGTATGTAGTAAGTTTGAGATCACTGGAATAAGAAGAGTATTAGAGAGAAATCACCCCTTAGCCTCAGCAGAAACCATGAGTTTCCCAGAGAAAGCAAGTGCTCTATAGGGTTAAACTGTTTATAATGAAGAAAGGATAATGTTCATAGTGAGTTAATGAGTCTAAAAAGTGATACATTTTATTTGTAAAGTTTGATTCTTCATATACATGTTTTCATTCTTCCTTCTTTCCTGTTAGACCAGTAAAATAAGGACCTTTCTCTTTGTGGTAATTTTTCTCAATAAGGCTTACTACAATTTGCTCACTAACTGAATTTTGAGGTCTGCTTGCATCAATCAGGGTCTAAGCAGGGAAGAAGAACATGTGGCAGGTAATTCAATACAAGAAATTTATTATGGTGTCCAGAGAGATGTTGGAAGTGCTGACCACCTACAGAAGTCAGGCACAGACAGCTTCAAAGGATGTGAGCTGCATACCTGTGTTTAGCTACCTACTTAGAAGAATGCTCTCCGAATAAATCTTGAAATTCTTCACAATATTACTTTTGATTTTTCAGATTATAAGTGAAGGCCATTGGGACGATAGAATATGCCCAATACATAAGCTCTTACAGGCAGTATGCATTTACTGCATTCTGCTTATTCCATTTGCCCTATGAGAGTAGAATCCCAGTGAATCTATAGATGGGAAGTTTCTCATGATGTCATGTAAGAAACACTGAGATGACTCATGGCACCACATCTTCTGTTCTGATCAGAAACTGCTGTGAACCTCAGAAAGAAGCATCATGGGAGGAAACATTAAAAACCAAGAACCCTATCTTACCATGCATGCTAGTGTTAGGTCTCTACACTAGACAACTGTTTATGAAGAAAATGCATGTACAGAAGGAAAGAAAACAATAGGGCAGCCCATATATACTCTTACATTGGTCCCTTCTTGCATATGAGAAAATCAGAAAGCCCAGTGTGGATACAGCATACCCTTATCAAGAATTACAACAAAAATCTAGTTCATTTAGTGTTTCAACTATTCTAAAAAGAATAAAGTACATGAAAATACATGATATAAGCAGTGCATTTCCAAAAGTAAAGTAAAAATGCTATTGTATTTTTATTTAAAATTTTAATTGCATGATATAGATACATATAAAAATTGTTACAGAATTCAAGTTTTGACTTTCTTACTTGAGAACAATACTAGAAATCATTTTTAATAACAAGAGGAGGGAGGTAGAGAGAGAGAGACAGAGAAGCTCTAAAAGGATTTATTCCTGAACAAGAGAGACACTGGATTTTCATTTTGTACTGGGTCAGAAAATTGTGAGGTAAGAAGGCCAAAATGTAGCATCATCATGAAGGGTGAAAGCACATGGGGTGAACATGGTTACAGCCCTGGCCAAGGCCAGTAGTCATGCTTAGTGGCCACCTGTTGAGAACTAAGCCAAGGTACTGGGAGGTAAGGTTGGAGAAGGACTATCTGGAGCTGTAGTGCTATGGTTTGAACATACCTATCATAATTCATGCATTGGAAACTCAATAGCCAATGTAGCTGTAACTGTGATCAGCATTTAGGTAGTGGCAGGCTGGCCCTTCTTGCATAAACAAATTAATGAAATAAAGGGGGAGGAACTTCTATCTTCTTTCATGTGAGGATACAACATCCCTCTCCTCTGGAGAACATAGGGTTCATGGTGTCACTTGGAAGCTAAGAACTGTCTTCATGAGAAATTGAGAACTTATCTTGAATGTTTCAGTGTCAAGACTGTGAAAAATAGGTATCAGTTATTTATATATGATTCAGTCTGTGGTGCTCTTTTTTTAAAAGTTTTATTTTTATTTTGGTTTTTTTTTTTTTTTTTTGAGACAGGGTTTCTCTGTAGCTTTGGAACCTGTGCTGGAACTAGCCCTTGTAGACCAGGCTGGCCTTGAATTCATAGAGATCTGCTTGCCTCTGCCTCCCAAGAGCTGGGATTAAAAGCATGCACCACCACTGCCCAGCCTGAGGTGCTCTTTTATAGTGGCATAAATGGTCTTAGATCTTCCCTCTTGGAATCTCAGTTAGGGTCAGAAACTCATCCTGTACCAAAGAATGCAGTGGAAGCCCTGGTTGTTCCTCCTGTTTTCTGAATGGGACTAGATTTAATGTGATATGTACTTTAAGTCATGTACTGAAAATGTGAATACCATGGAGGGGAAGAAAAGAAAGGGAGATAAATTTCCATTTCCCTTAGTCTATTGTAAATTTCTATGTCCCCATGCATATACCACCAAAGAGGGATCAAAACCACCTTGTTTACTAATTAGTGACCACCAAAACACTATTTCTAAATTCATGCCAGGACAGGAAATCACACTGCAGCCATTTCCCTGCTTGTGCCCCAACATAGGGGACTTAATAACAGCCATATGACTTCAGGTAGACAGAAGTAGCAAACTCCACTACCGTGCCAGAAAGAGCGCATAGGCAGCTAAAGACCAATAAAAGAAACAGGAAATAATTGGAAGGGAATATTTTAACCTAAGAAAATCCCACACTGCCTTAAAGTCAACAGAGTCCTGTCTCTAAGGCATACCCTTGCCTATATAGAGTCTGTGATGCTTAACGATAAATTTCACTCTCATTTTGACTTAAACGTCTCTATATCTTTTATGTCTTTAATAAAGGAAGGGAAATGACATGACCCTTGGACTGTAATCATGCCTTGTGAGAAGACTACAAGAGCAAACAAGTGAGGAAATTTGAAAGCACATGACCTCTTTCCCCATAATTCTCTGTTCTGCAACCCACATCCTTCCAGGCTTGTTTCCTCTTTCCCTCCTCAGACCTTTGTGTATATGTTACACTGTCCAAACCTTCTCCATCCTTTAGGGTTTTAACCTACCATTCCCTATAGGCGCCTCTTAATCCTTGTGAATGGATTTTTTTTTTCATTTCTTCATTATCTGTGGCCAGAGGAAGAATTCTGAAGTAGCACCCTTTGCTATTAAAGAGACCAGGCTTAAATTTCCCCACCTATTAACATTTGGGAATATTTTCTTAGTCTAACTGAACCACACTGTCCTTAGTCATAAATAAAAGCGACAGATTTTGCAGCTTGAGATTATTGGAGAGAGAAGAAGCTAGCAAACACCAGACTCAAAGCTGAGGTCATGTTTGACCATTACTTAGCATACTTATGAAACTCACATTATTTTCTAAAGATATTATAATGAAATAGTACAAAAAGTCTGTCACTTAAAACAACATAAATTTATTCATTCACAATTCTTTGTTGTAGAAGAAGTAAAATCTAGTTTCTCTCTACAATGTGGAAACAGGGTGCCTTCTTGCTGTTTACCAGAATTTGATGGTGATGTTAATCATTGGTCTTCCTTAGAAGATAGTTCTGTCCTTACTATCTCTACCTGTGCATTCCCTGTAAGTCCAAGCCATCCCATGGGCATATCCCCATGTTTAAAGACACTGGTCATATTGGATTAACGGACTTTTCTGAAGGCTTTATCTTATCCTGATTCTATCAGAGAAGGCCTGTTACAAATAAAGTCATATCCACAACTACCAGGATTTAAGACTTCAGTATATCTTCAGGGTGACATATTTCAACCCACAGCAAGTTCATCTTAATTTCACAGTGTCTTCTAACCCATTGTGTTTTTCCTGGCTCTGTGGTCATTATTTGAGCTTGCCAATTTGTTACCACCAGACTGTAATTTTTCCATCCAGAAAAGAAAAGACTTTCTGATTCAAAGAAAACTGCAGGAACAACAACTTCTTAAAGATTTTAGAAAAAACAAGGAAGCCAGAGATTGCCAAACCCCACAAGCCAAACAGCTTGAAGAAAGAGATTTAAAGCTCATAAATATCAGAGAGGCCCTGCAACATCAGGGCAGAAGGAACAATTCTAAACACAGTGAAAAATAAATAAAGTTGGATAGAGTTCATTGGCTTCACTCCCAGGGCAAAATTATGATCCCCTTTCCAAAAGCGGCATTTAGCACACCATTAGTTAGGAACGGCTATTGTCTGTGTGGATACATTATTTTTTATAGCTTATGTCAGGAGTTGACATGACATTGCAGTATTCTGTATTTCCCTTTGAGTGCATGCAGGTAGGCCCTTGGGAGTTCCTCCAACCCAGGCTTTAGTCCAAACAAATTCATTTACTTACATGCACCTAAAGTGACTATCTACCTACCTTGTTCCCCAACCCTTGTGGTAATGCCCAGATATTACATATCTTTTTCACTGGAGTATACATTGCCATACTAGGCATTGAAAAGAAAGAAAGTAACATGCTTTCCTATAGTTCATTACTTTGGATTAATCCATTATATAATCTTTAGAACTACAGTTTTAGTGATTTCTAAGAACTTCAATGCCATAATAGTTTTAGTTGAAATCCCCTTGTTGACCATTTGCTTTTTTACCATTGTTTTCCTTGTAAAATTGTTAGAACAACCAACTCTGCAACCAAATTTATGTGTGTTTTGAAACCTATCTCTAACTTCCTATTAGAAGTTCTAAAATTTTTAGTGGAACAATCGAAGTATATTTATTTTTCTGTTGAGAAGCCATGAAGAATCTTGAAGACACAAATGCCCAAATTTTAACAGCTCTGACTCATGTCAAGGTCATTGACAAAAAGGGAAGAGGCACTACACTTCAAAGTTTTCAGACCATGTGCACAGATGGGACTGGCCTGTGTCTCTAGATGAAATCTGATAAAATCCTTTCATATAACAAGTGAGAACATGACTTTTGCTGGGCAGCTGAGACACTGGGAGGAGAGAAGCTGCAGCATGTACATTGTGGTCCTCTGATCACTGGGTCTCAATCAGTCAGGACAATTTAAGGCCACTTTTTACACCTCCTCCTTTGTACAATTCAATCTTTTAGAGCCAATTGAGAAACAGAAGGAGGTCACTCCTTGACCCAAATCCACCCTTGTCAGGTTCCAATCAAAAAATTCCCCTTTCTTTTCTTCTCTTCTTCTGTGTAAGCAGAATTCCATTCTTCAGTAGTGTCTTTGGCAATTTAAATGACTGATGGCTTGTTGCATGTTATTATCCAGATTTGGAGAGACTGTACTGCCCTTATGTCCAAAGAAATAATATAAAGGATTCAGCTGCAAACAATCTTACTAGGTGACAAAGCAGAGGTCAAAGCACAATTTGGAAAAGTTCTAATCCACTGTCCATTGTTGCAAAAGGTGAAAGCTTTCTCACTAGAGATTGGAACCAATTCTTATCCATGGAGAAAAAGCAAGGAAAATTGAGGGCATGCTGCAAAAGAAATTAATTTATGCTATTCTGAATAATAATTTTTTCTACTAAGAGTGTGTTGAGTGGATAAGCAGCCACAGCAACACAAGATTAATAGTTAGCAATGTAGGTTCTAGCCACATGCAGGCCTTCTGACCTAGTACTAACAAGATCATTGGCTCACTCTGACTTGTATTAAAACGAGGATTACTGGTCTTTTATGGTAAATGTACCTGTGCATTTATTTAGTTGCCAGAAGAACTAATTTTGCTTATCAAACAAAATAAAATAGAAATGATTTGTCAAAACATTATTATCATTAGAAGAAGCTTTGTGTTCTTCTGGTATGCAATTGAACTTTTTGTAAGATAAACACATCAAAATCAATTCTATCATGCAAGATTTATTTGTTTGATCTCCTTATATGCTTAATTGTATAATTTTAGGTATCTTAGTTTATTTAAAAGTAATCCAAAGACATGCTAAAATTTTCACAAATTATGAAAATATGTAAATTTGAAAATAAGATTTTATTCTAGATACATGCCATTCCTAGAGGCAAGTCCCACTAACAGATTACATAATCTTCCAGAAATGGTTGTGCATGCATATTATTAAAACATACTGCTAATATGCTATTCTGCACTTTGCTTTTGCATACATTTTAAATTTCACATGACAGTGAATGGAGAGAAGTCTTTGTCATTACTTTAAATTTTTGCATAATACTTTTCTCATTTTTTTGCATAAAATTGGTTGTCACTGAATGTCATTCAGGGTATGTCCACTTCTTCTCTTGCCTTAAGTGTTCCAAATGATAGCTCAAGGAAGAGCTCTCTGCATATGTATTTGCATACAGGTAAAACAAAATCTTAAGTAAAACTACTGATTCTAAGGAGAGGTACTCTTAACTGGTCAGTAAATTTTCCTACTCTACTCTTCAAGCCATGTCATTTAGCAAAACAACAACCAGGCAAGTGACTGAGGCCTCACAATCTCCTTGCTTTTCTATGATTCAAGACTTGGAGATGTACAACTTGAAAGGTAGGAATCAGCAGCGTCATGCCTGTGTGATATGCATTTCTTTAATTGTCACAGTTAGTGCACATGTTCACGTTTAGAAGCCATCTGTGTCTAATTGAAAGCTGCTTATTATTTTTTATCAGCCATCTTCATCAGAGGAGCACCAGGCCCTTTTCTGACTAAGTGAACACAACTCATTTTATGCTAATGGCTTTATAAATTATAACTTAGAAGAACACACGTTGCAAACATTGCTTCTTGGTTTGTGTTGCATTTTTCTCTCCTTTTTTATATTAGAGTTTTGATAACAGATTATACATGAGTCTGGTTCAAATACTTGATCAATATATTTTTCTTGCTTTTTATGTCTATAATCAAATTTTATTTCTTTTCTTTATCATTCTGTGAAAGATTCATACATTGTATAATGCATCTTAATTCTATCCACTCCTACTTTCTCCAACTACAGAGGATCCCTTCACCAGCACAATTTCCTACCAGTTTTGTGTCTTCCTTTTTTTCATAACCAATTGATTCCAGTTCACACTAACCATGTAGTCATGGCTGTAGTAGAGTCTTCCCCTGTAGTAGAATCATGGCCAGGGCCAACCTAATAGCCAGCTCCTAAAGAAAAATGATTCACCCTCCCCCTGGTGACTGTCAGTTGCCAATAGCACCTCAAACAGAGGCAGAACCTCACTTCCCCTGATCATGTGCAGCCCTTGTACATGTAACCACAGAGCTGTGACTGTGTGTGTACAATAGCTATGTTATATTGACAACATAGTTGTATGGGTACTCTTCCTCGTCCTCTGGCTCATACACTGTTCGCACACCCTGTTCCCAGATATTTTTTTTTCTTGAGCTTGGGGATAGGGAGGGGTGTGACATATATGTCTGATCTACAGTTGAGTACTACAGTTGCTTATTCTTAGCAGTTTGAATAGTTATGTGTCTGTATTAACCCCTGTACACTGCAGATCAAGCTTGAGAAAAGCACAAATGTTTCTCTGATCAAGACTAAGAAAGGCACAAATCTATGAATATAAACATAAATATTAGAAGGCAGTTTGACCATTTAGCAAAGCAGCATCTATTGGTTCTTTCTTTTGATCTATGGCTTCTCCAGTCTTGAATTTCAGCCATGGTTTCAGCATCAGTCATGAATTCCCTCCTTCGAATCAGGCTGTAATTCCAATGGAAAGAGTGACTGACTACTGCCATAAGCAGACTTGCCACTGTTGAACCAGTAGGAACATCTGGCCTGATAGGTCAGTAGCATAACAACTAATGTCAAATTCTGGGTAAGATCTCTGATGCCTTTTCTCTGGAGCCCAGCAGACTGCATAGCATCTTTTAATACTACAAAAGTCACAAACTATGAAATATTACTTCCATACCAACCTGTGTCTGCTATATGGCCTACATTTATCATTTCTTATATATTTGTCAATACTTTGTATTTGCAATGTAGTATATATGTGTGTGTAAATAACACATATTCTTGATATATATGCAAGAATATGAATTTCTCCATGATTTTTAAAAGTAGAATTTTTTGCTTTTTATTTTTTTATTTTCTGCTCAGTAATTTATATTTGAGAACTCTAAGCAGCATAAGGACTTTTACTGAGTAGGTGGGGAAAGAAAAATAAAGAGAGCAAAGGATAAAGGAAATACAAATCTCTCCAAAGACTTTTGAAAAATTTATAGAGGAACAGTATTTTGTAAGCTTGATTAAACATACACACATATAATACATATGTGTGTACATTACACCGTGCAGGATGTGTATGTATTACACCATACAGATCTCAAGATCTCAAGAGCTGTAGACTAACAAAAACCTCAATGTCAGTCATGGGAAACCCCCTCATGTTGTTGGCCAGGTAGGGGGTGTTGATTTGTAATCATTTGATGAGTCATATATAAGTTATAATGATATCAAAATGATATGCTATTTCTTTATCTCAACATTGTGGCATCCATGTAAATTTAATAACCACATTCTCTAATTCTAGTAATGGATACTTGTCATCTAATATTTCAATAAGGTTTCAGTTTTCATCTTTTGTTTAGTCTTCTCAGGGACATCAGATTAACAGTGTTGGGGGAACAGTAAAAGGCTCTAAAGTCTGATGGACTTTAGATATATTATTATTACTTCTTTGGCAATTTTATATAATGCATTATGATAATATTCATGTCCTTCCTCCAAATCCTTCCACAAATAACCTATATGCCCACACCTAACCAATTTAATGCTCTCTTATTTAAAAAATTGAAACTGATTTATTTTGTTCAAATGTTCTTTCCAAAGTGCTCATGTGCCTATAAATAACCTCTCCCCCATGCTTTTGTAAGAAGCCTTACTCTGTGGAAACAATTAATTCTCCAATTTAATTCTTATTTTATCTTCCCTCCATGAATTGAATAAGCCAATAGTGAAGGACAAGGAAAGAAAGAGAACTTTCACTTGCTTCTTGACAGTAACTAAAAGAAAACTGGCTTTGTCTTTTTTAGAAGATATTAACCGACAATAACTCTCCAACTATAGGTGGTACTTCATGGCCACATCCTATCCTTCATGGTGGGATTCTGTCCAGCTTGAACATGCAGAGGTCATGTACATACTGTTACAATTGCTATGAATTCATATTTATCTGACCTGTTGCATCTGGAAAACAGTTTCTTTCAGTCATCCATCACCTCTGGCTCTTACAGTCTTACTTCTGCCTCTCCTTTGATGATCTCTGAGCCTTGGAAAGAGGAGTATAATATACTTGTCAGAATTATGGTTGAGCATTAGACTCCAAAGCCTTGTATTCTCTTCATGTTGAGCAGTTGTGGATCTCTGATGGTAGTTTTCATCCAGTGTAAGAAAAAATATCAAATGACGTTTGAAGTATTCTATTAATATAAATATAAGTCATTAGGGATCATTTTAATGCTATGTTCATTTATCATTATAATACTATTAGCTTATCTCCTAGGGTTTTGACCTTTCTTGCTACAGATTCTTGGTCCTGTTCATGGTGCCTGGTTTGAGTTTCATCTTGTGGGTCAAGCCTTAAATCCAATCAGAAAATGATTAGTTTGCCCATAGCATTCATGCCCCATTTTGCCACTGGACATATCTTGTCAGGACAGGCATCATCGTAGCTTTTAGGGTTCAGAAATGAACAAGATTGATAATTAGTTTTCTCTTCCAGCAGCATGCATGACACCTTCCAAGATTAAAAGTTATTCAGTAGAAATGAAGCTTCAAGATTGTTAACACTTCATTTCTCCATGTTTTATGATTAGAAAACATGATGTCTTCAGTACTAGCGTCTTATTGTTAAGCTTTGTAGTCCAACCAAGAGCAATGGCAATAGCTTATGCTTGCTCAGGGATATAGGGGCCTCAGTGGCCAACAGACCCAAAAATAGGTAAGCTATTTCTGTTGATAGTGTTTTTATTTGCTAATGTGGGACATGTATTTAGGATTTTTCTCTCCCCATTATAGGGTAAATCCATTTAAAATATTTGTATGTATATTATAGTTAATGCTTTTTGGATTTTGCTACTAAATTACACACTGATATCCTTTGTCAAAACTTCATTTATTTATAGAGTAGTTTGAACTATGCTTTATTATTTTGACTGCTTTCAACAAACAGAGCCTATGTAAGAATTAGAAAATGAGCTACCATGTGGTTGCTGGAACTTGAACTCCAGAACCCTGGAAGAGCAGTCAGTGCTCTTAACCTCTACCACATGCCTTTAATCCCAGCACTTGGGAGACAGAGACAGGCGGATCTCTGTGAGTTCGAGGTCAGCCTGGTCTACAGAGTGAGTGCCATGACAGCCAATGCTGCACAGAGAAACCCTGTCTAGAAAAAGAAAAGAATTAGAAAATGAACTCTTTTTCTGTTCCTTGTCCTCCTACTGGGTTGCCTCATTCAGCCTTCACATGAAGGTTTAGGCCTAGTCGTTTTAAAATTTAATTAACATTTTTTCATTTATTTTATAGTTTTCCCTCCCTCCATTCCTCCTGTTCCATCTCCCTGCCTGCCATCTAACCCCCAATCCATCCAGTCCTCCTACATCTCCATTTAGAAAGGGGCAGGCCTCCCATTGTCTTCAACAAAGCATGACACATCCAGTTGAGGTAAGACCAAGCTTCTCCCCCTTCATCAAGACTGGGGGTAGGAATTCAGAATGGGAAGTGTTTTATTGAAATTTGCTATGCCCTGTTAGGTTGAGATCCCTGGGAGGCCTGCTCTTTTCTAAAGGGAAACAGAGGAGGGGTGCATCTAGGGAAGAGGAAAGGTGGGGAATGGAAGGAGTGGAGGGGGTAAACTGTGGTCAGGATGTAATGTATGAGAGAAGAATAAATACCAAAAAAAAGAGAGAATGAAAATGAACAATGTGCCTACAAAACTCTCTTCAATATTTCTTTACCCATTTCCCTTCTTTCAGGTCAGAGTTAACCAGTATTCAGACTTATGAGCATATACTTTTTATTGAAAGAGCGTTAACATATATCAATATGTTGTTAAAAAGGCATTGTTTTGCACATGGCACATCTAAATGCATATGAGAAAATGCATCATCTGGTAGATTTAGTACTTACTGTGTTCTTTTGCAGCTATGCTTTTAATAGCCTTCATGTCAAAATGACAATCTGTAATTATTTTATCTATAATGCTCTATAGAATTACACATATGAATAACTCACTTTATTTGTGGAATGGATACTATATTAGATTCGTTTGCAGCATTTTCTTTTTGTAAACAGTACTGTTGTAAATGTGTGTTAAATGTGTGAGTAGTGCAGGCATAATTATTTCTCTATTTACTAACTAATGACATTTCTGGATCACAGTGGAAGGACACTTTCGACTTCAGTGTTTAACTTCAAAGTGAAAAATAATTTGAATCTAACAGCAGACTTTTTCTGCCAGTTCTTGGAATTCTGCCTTTGGAAAATAGAATCTGTGTATTAAAAGAATGCTCTGTGTGTTTCATTTCCATTTCCCATACAGTAATGGACAATTAGCAACATTTCCTTATTAGTACCATTTATATCTATTTTATAAAACACCTATTCAAATATTTTACATATTACTGTCCTAGTTGGTTTTCTCTTGCCATTTTAAAAATGTTAATCAAGGTCACCTTGGAAAAGAAAGTGTTTAATTGACTTACAGGTTACAGAGAAGCCAAGGCAGGAGCTCATGGCAAGAAAGCAGAGGCATGAACTGAACAGAGGCAGAGCAGACGCCATGGAGGGATGCTGCTTGCTGGCTAGCTTCCTCTGTTGCTCAGCGACCTTTTTATAGTCTGGTGTCCACCTGTCCAGGGATGGCACTGCTCACAGTAGACAGATCATACCCACATTAATTAGCAATTAGGAAATGGCTCACAGACATGACCACAGGTCAATCAGACAATTCCTGAATTGTTTCTCCCTCTTCCCAGTGACTATAGTTTTTGTTAAGTTGACAAGAGACTAATGCGGGGATTTTAAATTTTTACATGGTGAGAAGTTGTTAATATCTCCCAGGTAGCAATCCTTTATTTTTATTTCACATGTACAAAAGTTTTACACCAATTTGTTGTTTCTCTTTTGGCTCTTCTGGAGATATTTTTGGTGAAAAGGTGATTTTAAATTAATGTAATTAAGTGGCTTTTCTTTATTACTTATCCATTTTTTTTGTCTTAAGAGACTTTATTCTACTCCACAATAAGAAAGATACCCTGATATTTTATTCTAAAGATTTAAAAAAATGTTCTTTAAATTTTAGTGGCTATAATTCACACAGAATCAAATTTTCTCCATAGATTAAGGTAGGATCAAATTTTACTTGGTTTCTATATTGATAAATTTATATCAACACCAAATATTGCCTAGCTATTTCTTTTTAATGAGATCACCAGTGTCACCTCTGACATCAGGCTGCCCTGATCTACTGTTCTGCCAATGAAATACTCTCTTTATGATATGACTTTAGTTTCTTAACATCTTTATTTCCTTTCTCTTGTCTGCTCTTTCCTTCTTTCTTTTGAGATAGGGTGTCTCACTGCATATCTTTGGCTGAATTGGAACTCACTATATAGACCAGAATGACCTCAAATTTACAGAGATCAGTCAATCTCTGCCTCCTGAGTGCTGGGATTAAAGGTGAGCACTTACACACCTGGGCCAATATCTTCATTTTCTGAGATGATATGTAATTTTACTTATTCTTTCTTGATAATATTTTGGTAGTTGTTAACCTAGTTGCTGGTCATAGCTTTTTATCATTAAATTTAAACACACGCGGACACGGACACAAACACACACACACACACACTCCTAACTTGATTGAAATTAAACTAAAATTTTATTAAATTTGATTTTATCAGATCTGAGATACACTTAACTACAGGTTAAAGTTGGACTGTCTTCTTTTTCACTAGATTTGTAAATAAATTTTTACTGGAATGCAGCCTCACAGATTCCTTTGTCTGCTTTCAAATGGCTGGTCCCAAACTGCAAGGCAGTGTCATACATGTGCAATAGCAAATTTATGGCCAGCAAAGTCTGAAATATTTGCTACCTGACCTATAAAAGTATTAATATGGATAATTTGGTGAGTAATTCTATTTTTATGATATTGATGTTTTACATCCAGAAATAATGTAAGACTAAAATGTTACTTCTACTTCAATTTTTAAAAGAAAGTCCTATAGGCTTCCTCTATAAAAACTTATGTGTATATACGTGTGTGTGTATTTAGATTTATTCCTAGATACTTTGTTTTTTGGAATTTATCAATCAAAATTTAGTTACTACACCTGCTTAATTTTAATGATAGTGAATAGAAAAGTAACTTTTTGTAGGGAGACTTATATGAAGATTGCTAGGGAATCTGCTAATATGACTTACCCAATCTAATAAATATCTGTTCATTGTCTATGTTTTTGAAGTTCACAATCACATTAATTGTTGATGAAATTTATCTTAATAAAATTGTGTGCTTGCCTTTATGAGCAAAATTGTGAATTAGAATAAGAGTCTGCTCATATCCTGTCTGGATCTATAGTTCAAGAAGTTGCAAAGTGTCCAACAGGCGCATATAACTTATTGATTAAGGATAATTATTCTAAAGGAAAATTAAATTACTTTATCATTTTAAAATTAATTTTAAATTGACCTCTAATTTCTTTGACAAATACTTATTAAAATTTTGAATCTAACCTAACTAATCAATGTAAGTGTTGGTATTTCTTTGATCTGGAGATTTCTTCAGAAAAACAGTGAATCATTAAAAAGATCATAAAGTGAGAACTTCTGGGAAGTTCTTGTTCAATCTGCTCTCAGCCTTCAACTTTCAACTGACTATAGTTTTGATATCTTTCAAATGTATTGCCTATATAATAATCTAGTCTTGTACATATTTTTAATATTCGTTCTTTATTTCAATACAAAAATAATTTAGTATCATTTTGAGACTTTCATAATAAGTTGAATTTTGATCATGCCCCCCCTTTCCCTACTGTTCTCAGATCCATACACCTTTCTGTCCCACCCAACTTCATTTGTTTTACACCCATCAAGGTCCATTTGTGTTGCCAATATATTCATGGACAAGTAACTTTCCAATGGAGGATTGTCATCCTACCAGTGGAAACACTCCTAAAACTGACTCTTCCTTTCCCAGCATCTGTCAGTTGTGAATAGTGCCACAGCTAGAGCTGGGACTTCACACCTGCCCTTCCCTCTCCATGCTGGGATTTGGTCTAGCTTGAACTTTCATGGGGTTTGTGCTTGCTGCAATAGCCACAATAAGTTTGACATCTGTGCATCTGCACTGTTGTGTCCAGAGAACAGTTTTCCTTTTGTTTGTTCCCTTTCTTTGGCTCTTACACTCTTTTGCCCCCATATTTAGCAATGATCCCTGATTCTTGGGAAGAGGTATAGTATAAATGTTCCATTTCAGGTTGAGCATCTTGTAGTCTTTGATTACCTATAACTTAGCTAATTAGGGGTCCCTCTGTTTACCACCATCAAGAATATATTAGTAGAGTGATACATCTATTTAAAAAGTAATTATTATATATAGGTACATATTTCTACCTACAAATCTTACTATATATTATTTCTGGTTCTCAAACATACTGACCTATTTCTGTCAGTGTGGCTGAGATTCCTCACTAAGAATAAATCTTTGGACTTTCATAAGTGACAGTTGTTTGGATAACATAAAGAAGTGCATTTATCTACAAGCCATAATTGTTTTTCAAACTGGATAAGAGGTAATGATCATTTGGATACTTTTTAAATAAATGAAAACTCTGGTCAGCTCTTCAAGGAATTCCAAGGGAAAGGAATAACAATTGTGTGTTCACATGGTTATACTCTGCATCTATAAGGTAACAGATTGTGCGTTCACGTGGTTATACTCTGCATGTATAAGGTAACAGATTGTGTGTTCACATGGTTATACTCTGCATCTATAAGGTAACAGATTGTGTGTTCACGTGGTTATACTCTGCATGTATAAGGTAACAGATTGTGTGTTCATAAGGTTATACTCTGCATGTATAAGGTAACAGATTGTGTGTTCACATGGTTATACTCTGCATTATAAGGTAACAGATTGTGCGTTCACATGGTTATACTCTGCATCTATAAGGTAGCAGATTGTGTGTTCACATGGTTATACTCTGCATCTATAAGGTAGCAGATTGTGCGTTCACACGGTTATACTCTGCATTATAAGGTAACAGATTGTGCGTTCACATGGTTATACTCTGCATCTATAAGGTAATAGATTACGTGTTCACATGGTTATACTCTGCATCTATAAGGTAACAGATTGTGTGTTCACATGGTTATACTCTGCATCTATAAGGTAACAGATTGTGTGTTCACGTGGTTATACTCTGCATCTATAAGGTAGCAGATTGTGTGTTCACGTGGTTATATTCTGCATCTATAAGGTAGCAGATTGTGTGTTCACGTGGTTATATTCTGCATCTATAAGGTAGCAGATTGTGTGTTCACATGGTTATACTCTGCATCTATAAAGTAGCAGATTGTGTGTTCACACGGTTATACTCTGCATCTATAAGGTAGCAGATTGTGCGTTCACATGGTTATACTCTGCATCTATAAGATAGCAGATTGTGTGTTCACATGGTTATACTCTGCATCTATAAGGTAGCAGATTGTGCGTTCACATGGTTATACCCTGCATCTATAAGGTAGCAGATTGTGTGTTCACATGTATACCCTGCATCTATAAGGTAACAGATTGTGCGTTCACACGGTTATACTCTGCATCTATAAGGTAACAGATTGTGCGTTCACATGGTTATACTCTGCATCTATAAGTTAGCAGTGGGGACTTGTAGAGATCTTGTCAAATAGTTGTTATTACTCAATTAAATCCAATATTGATCTGTTATTAGCTGAGTCTTCTAATACTGTGACAACATCAATATTCTCTTCTTGTAACAGTTTAGAGACTCATGCCCTTCTCTTATATATTTATTTATTATTCATTTTGCTGATAAGGATATTTATTTTTTAAGATATTTAAAAAAGAATTAATTCTATTGCTAATTTCAAAAATACAAGTGACAGCTTATCCTGGAAAGGATGAAAAGCAAGGGGAATAATCCTCCAT
Organism: Ondatra zibethicus; assembly: GCA_004026605.1. NCBI lineage: Eukaryota > Metazoa > Chordata > Mammalia > Rodentia > Cricetidae > Ondatra > Ondatra zibethicus. The sequence goes on from PVIU01015804.1 coordinate 44,517, forward strand.
TACTGGTGGGAGTGCAAATTTGTACATCCACTTTAGAAGTCAGTGTGGTGGATTCTCAGAAAACTGAGAATCAACCTACCAGAAGACCCAGCTATACTGGTCTTGGACAGATACTCAAAGATGTTCAATCATATCACAAGGACACTTGCTCTACTAGGTTCATAGCAGCTTTATTTACAATATTCAGAACCTGGAAACAAATTAACTGTCCCTCAACTGTGGAATGGATTAAAAAAAAAACATAGTACATATACAATGGAGTATTTCTCAGCTGTTAAAAACAAGGATATGAGGAAATTTCAAGGCAAATGGATGAAAATAGGAAAAAAAAATCATCCTGAGTGAGGTAACCCAGACTGAGGAGAAAAACATGTTATATACTCACTCATAAGTAGATATTAGCTGTAAAATAAATGATAACTATGTTACAATCCTAGATACAGAGAGATTAGCTAACAAGGAGAGTTTATGAGTAGACATCCAGATCAACCCCAGGAAGAGAACATAGAAGAGGTTTTTATGAATGGACTGAGGGCAGTTCAGGATGGCAACATGAACCATCAGGTTTGGGGGGTAGCAGAGAGGGAGAGTCCTAAAGGAGATTATTGGAAAGAGGGTGCATTTTGGGGTCAGGTATGGATCTCCCAGGAATCTATAAAGGAGAACCCAGTTTAGACTCCTAACAATAGAAGATTCATAGCCTGATTTGGCCATCTCCTGTGACTCGACTCGTTCCTACCTAGCCTAATTGTCATCATAAAGCGTTTTCCAGCAGCTGATGGAAACAGGTGCATACCCACAGCCAAACATTAGACAAAATTTGGAGAATCCTGCAGAAGAGGAAGGTAAAGGATTGTAGGAGCCAGAGGGGTCAAGAATACCACAAGAAAACTCATAGAATAAACTAACCTGGGGTCAGAGGGACACACAGATGCTGAACTGAAAACCAGGGAGCCTGCATGGTACTGACCTAATCATTCTACATATATATTACAGTTATGTAGCTTGGGTTTCTTGTGGGACTTCTAACAGTGTAACAGGGCTTGTCTCCAACTCTTTTATAGGTCTTTGAGACACTACTCATACTGGGTCACCTTGTCTAGTCTTAATACATGGGGAGATGCATAGTCTTACTGCAACTCGATATACCATGTTTTGTTGATACTCATGTAGACCTGCTCTTTCTTAAACAGAAACAAAAAAAAAGAATGGTCTGGGGTGTCAGGGTTAGGAAATGGGAGGAGAGGATAGAGGCAAAACTATAGCCTGGATGTAAACTAAATGAATAAATTTATTGAAAGAAAAATTTTAGGAAGAATCCACAAAAAAATAAAAAATAATGAGCCTAGCTCAAGCTAAACACTAAACTCACCCATATCTGACTGACAGGTCGCTGAGTCAACTAAGAGCTGATATTATCTTAAGACATTTGTTTCTCAAGAACTTGTTTTTGGTGAGTAGTTGTTTATTTTATTTTATTTCATTATTTTTTTAAACAGGGTCTCACTATGTAGTTCTGGCTGTTTAGAGGATCACTATGTAGACAAGGCTGGCCTTGAACTGACAGGGATCTGCTTGCCTCTGTTTCCCAAGTGCTGGGATTAAAGACATGTATCACCATACCCAACAAAGAATTATTTTTTAAAAATGGCCTAGAACTATACAACAGCTAGACCAAGCCACAGCAGCACAGAGAAAATCAAACACTTTATTTCTTCCATTCTCATTAACTCCTGCTGCTCTCACAGGGAAGATTTACTTCATATTATAACTGTGTTTCTGAGCATCATAAGCATAACCAAATATTCAGATTAAGAAACTACTTTCCCAAAAGAAATTGAATCTCATAGAGGTTATATGTCTTCTACAATATCTCTACCACCTGCCAAGGTTCCTTTAAAGAGTAGCTGTGTTCTTGTACCAGAAGAAGGATAGGTAACCCTGTGTGTGTGCCTCTTTGGCTCAGTTCTTCTAATGACTCAAGAGAATGATCAAAGAATTAACTTGTTGGCTAATTGGGGTCTGCTTTCTCTAATGAATTGAATTTGGTAGAGTGAAATGCTCTTGGGAAAAAAAGCCAATGCTGTACTGCTAATGGGTATGCAATAATGAAGTGATGTTAGTGCTAATTTTAAAGGATCTTTGGTCAAGTCTCCAAATGATCTGTTAGTTGAGGTAGGCAAGGAAGAAAAACATAGAAGGAATGGTCTCCAGTGTCTTTTTTATAACACATGTAAATGTTTTATGGGTTGATTAGCTAACTCATTCACTTATTTTTTTCATACTAATGCCTCCTAAATATGTGAACTTACAGCTACTGCTCTAGTACCATATCTGCCTGCCTGCCTACTGCCATGATTGTCATGGACTCTAACCCTTTGGAACAATGATCCCCAAATTAAATATGTCCTTTTACAATTTGCTTGGTCATGGTATCTTATCACAGAAATTGAAAAGTAAATAAGACATGAACAATCCCTTCACGTAAATAAATATCCTTAGTGTTCTACAAAAA